>ML426962.1:53553-107708 GCA_005239525.1 Nicotiana knightiana | reverse complement strand
GGGGGGGGGGGGGGGGGAGGTTAGTTCATTGGGGTAGAGTGTGATGAAGAAATAAAGTTTCATGGCTCGTATTCATTAGATTAGAGTTTAGTGTATATACTGCTACTCTATATATAATCGGTAATATTAAGTTATTTCTTCTGTGTAAAAATATTAAGTTAGTTTAACTTAATGTCATTTTAACAAAGAACATATTTTGAGTTTATAGTTTTAAATATGTCATAACATTTCTATGGATATATAGGTTTTTCATTAAAAATTAAAGAAAAAGTTTAAAGTTAAATTATTTTTAGCTACAAATAAATATAATATTATTTTTGAATCTATCTATATCTATACCATCTATACTATATTAAAAGCATGAGGGGCCTTTTCGAAATGTTGTTCGCCTTTTTTACCATTAAAAAATTTATTTTGTATTGGACAAATTTATAATTTATATTACAATCCTAATATTTAGCACTTTAAAATCAACTAAAATTTTGCTCATTTAACTTTTCCTTATTGAATTAGATAGAAAATCCTAATATTTAGTCTTTCAAAATCAATTATTTAGAAACTACAATCAGTAAGCAAAGTAAGTTTATATGAGTCTAAAACAACGATTTTGATAACACAAAGATCCAAAGTTTACATATTAATTGTTTATCGAAAATAGAATTCTTATTGCATAAAGTGATAATTACGGTCGATTATTCTTAAGGATTTGAATTAACAAAACACTAAGTTACTTTCTTTAATGTTAAGAACAAATAATTAAATTTTTTAATTAACTAATTAGCAGAAGAATTCAATTCATTTTTTTCTCAAATTTATCATATAAGTAAAATTATTTGACATGTTACAAAACTCGTAAGGTGCATACTAACGGTAAAAGAAATAACAAATAAAATAGTATCGCTTATATTATAAATTTAAGAGTCAAATAAGTAAAAATACAAATTTGAAGGAATTAGGATGAAATTGTAGAAGACAAATATATTATAAATGAGTTTTCATTTAATTTTTCCTCTCTCTTGCATTCAGTAAAAAATGGCAATGTCTATATACATTTTTATATTAAGTGATCTGTATTAAAATATTAATCCAATATTAGTCATTTGTTAAAATTTTACATGGTCACTACCAATAATGTATGATGTATATTGCCAAGCTTTTCATTCTCAAATTCTTAAACGACGACCAAAAGATTCAATTTTTAATTTAGGTAATTTGGCAAATGTTTAAAGAATTATGAATAAGGTATTTTTATGTTTTGCATTCAGTATTAGTTCTCATAAATAACAATAATTTTCATAAGATATGTCATCATCAGTCCCTCAAAAATCAGAAAAGTTTTATTTCTTATGAAACAGATGTAAATATTATTTTACTTCTTAAATAATTACAAGTTACGAAAAATTAGTATAGACAATTTAACTTGGTACGATAATATTACGCTCTTAACATACCACGACGACTAGGCTCAAGTAATGAGGGGAAGGATTTTTTAACTCTTTGTGGATGAAAATGATGGATGTTGACTCACAAGTCACAACTAACACAGGTGGAGCACCAATAAAGTTGAAACTTGGACTTCTGTAGGGGCCAAAATGTCAACTTTAATGTTGGTGTCTAGTGTCTACGCCATTATGAGAGTAATTGCTGGGGCAACAATGATCACGACCATTTTCGTTATTGATTAAAGAAATTGAACATATCCATCTAATCTTTCTAATATTATATATACTACACAATTTTCTAGAGAATCTAGTTTTGATGACTATTACGGCGATACCTACCAATGATAGCTATGTTTCATGTATTAAAATGGTTGTGTTCAGTATCAACAACAACAACAAAAAAATGATTGTCGTTGTGTTCATTCTTGAGCAGTTTGTTTACCCTTAAAAACGGTAACAATTAAATTTATAAGTGATTTTAAGGATATGTGATTTCACTTGACACAAACTGAGAAAATATTTAAATTGATATTAGAAATTGACTTGTAAATAAAAATAAAGCAATTCAAATGTGATGTGCGACTTTGACCCTCGAGCTAGGTTGCCCTCTAACCAAATGAGTATGCTATTGGAAAATATGAACTGAGCAACAGAGTATTGAAGGCTTAAGAAAAAACTGTAGTATATTGCTTTAAATATTGTTAATATGATGTGTTTACAAATGATTAGACCTCCTTCATATAGTAGAGGAGTTCTACTCATGGTACAATTCTAAATACAGTAGAAAATTCCATGATTGGCTAATTAACAATCTTGACTTGATACATCCCAAGATTTCCGCCGCGATCCTTGCCCGATCGCGGATATCTTGGCTTTCTGTTATTCGACTTAGCAAGCTTCCCTTGATCTCTATCCAGCTCGGTCTCGATCTCGATCTCGATCAATCTTTGAGTCACGAGCTTGGCAATCTAAGTTCGGTGTCAAGGTCTGATATGACATGGGGTCGAACCTTGGCCTGCCGCCTTGGTCTCGATTAATCATACAAAAAGGGCGAGCCAAATTTTGACCGTATACAGATAGTCCCCTAATTTTTTGGAGAGTAATGACAAGAAACAATTTGAGCCCTTGATCTTCACCCCGGTACATCATGACGTGAGCATCATGACGTAGGCAACAGAGGTGACTGAAACATCTCGTTGGTAGTTTCTCAGGCAGTTAATGCACGTCAGTCGACGGTTGGCCACTACTAGCTTTGAAGCGTCATTGTGAAATCATAAATACCCTCCTTCTTCATTCTTTCAAACTTTACTTTCAAATCTTCTTCACTCTAATCTCCAAAATTCTTTGCCATCTTCAAAGCTTTGTATTTTCTAATCTTTGAGTTTCCTCGCTTGTTTTATCCCAAATACCAAGTGTTCCTTTTCAATTTCTATTCTTCTTTACCCGTGAAAACTACAGGGCTAAAACATCAAAAACTTTTCCATAGAAAGAAACTGCTTTCTCGTCCCAGCCGGCTGGCGAGAAATCAACTGCGGAGCCACGCCCCGAAGAGTTCTTCCCCAGAGGGTGTGTCATCGATTCTGACTTCAAAGTTGAAAAAACTTCCTCGATTTCGGATCGATGCGAGCCGGTATCGAGGTATATATGCTCGATACCCAATAACCTCCTCTTCCAGGTCAAAAAGGATTGCAACTAGGGTAACAAACATGTGGTGGTGCCGGCTCCAGAAGAATCAATCACCACCCACGTGGAAGGTTTCCTAAATGTTTACACTTACCTTTTCATGTTGGGTCCCCTCGATCCAATCATCATAGATTTCTGCAAAAAATACAAGATGACCCTCGGTCACATTCACCCCTCTTTATGGAGGATCGATACTACGTTATTTCGTAAGCAAAATCGATGGGCTTCCCTTCACCCTTGACCACCTCATACGCCTATATAGCCCTCGTTCTATTAAGGTGAGCTAATAAAGCTTCAACGTCGGGCCACTAGGGAACCTTTCTCGAGCATAAACGAAGACAAAGACCGGGGCTAGATGGGCCTGTTTGTTCAAGTGAAGACCACAGACTTAATCCCGTCTGCGAGTATGCCATTTCCTAAGAAATGAAATATGAGACGTAAGTATAATTCATCCTTAATTTTTGTTCATTTTTTCATCATTTTTATCAGCGTTCTACTTGATGCAGCCATTGCCTGGATGCTGGGTGCAGTTCCCTAGCTCGAGAACTGGGTCAGGAGCCTGGTATTGCAGTCAACACATGCCGAGCGCGCATGGCGTGATTTGTCGAAGGGTCGGTGGGAGGCTAGTAGTCACGGTAAACCTTTTTTCTGACATAATAATTTGACCACTGTTCAAACATTTTCCTGAGCTTACTTAATTTCTCCCTTTGTAGGTCTCGAGAAGGACGTGATGATGAGACCCTCGTGTGGTGATGAAGAGATCCTTGCCCCACTATCTATCTTGAAGCTGGTGAAGGAGAAGAAGAGAATAAGGGCTTCGAACTCTGAGGGGCAGAAACCCAAAAAGAAAACCGCCCATAAACCCAAGGGGAACATCATCCCTCTAACTTTGGTTTCAATCCAACGGCTAAGGGATGAAGAAGAAGAATAAGAATATGACTTCGGGTTGGTGGCCCGTGTTCGAGCTGATGCCGAGACTCGAGGAGCTACTGAGCCGGTGGAAGTAGAAATTGTTTTACCTCGACTCGATGAGATCGGAGAGGAATCCTCGGCCGAAGTTCTAGAGCCAAAAAGAGCCGAAGATGCTTCACCTCGGGGTAAGAAGGCTGTTGAGGAGGAGGTGGATACTGGCGTAGAAACGGAGCTCCAGGCTCCCCGAGACGAAGGCGGTTCCCCCAAAGATTTACTTGGGAGTGATATATATCGGAGACTCCACCTTGTTTCCTTCATTTACTGAGGCGATGATACAGGAAGCTTAGACCGTGGAGACTTGCCACGAGGAAGGGGTTCATGGAGCAGAAGACCTTTCCGTGGCTATTTTGTTGGAGTGGAGGGCGTCACCGATCTGGGTGACTTGGAGATACTGAAGAAGAGCTCGAGTGAGGCTTCCTTGAGCCTTAAACTGACCAATCACTTTTCGACCTCCAGTGTCGATCTCGGGCGTAAGTGATCAATAGTCATCTCGGTCCCGGTGGATGATCGGATATTTTCTACTCCCGTAGGGGTGGCTAGTTATCTCTAGTGCTTGGTCACCGAAGAATACCAAGCCAAGATGGATGAGGTGGAAACACCTTGTCTTTTCAACGAAGCCCAACAGGCTCTAAACCGGGTAATCTGAGATTCCTTGTCTATGGCAATTTTTGTACTTAGACTCTTCACCCTTTGTATAACTCCTTTTTTTTATGTTTGCAGGCTTCCATGCTTTATGTTACGCGGCGTCTTCCTGAGATTCCTTGGAAGGTCGACGTAAGGCTAAGCAACTGATGTCAGTGCAGTTGTTGTCCGCCAACTGAGGTCCCCTCCGTACGCTAGACGAGATTGTCAGTGCCATATGGGAAAACCAATGTCAAGAGGAATTAAGAGAAAAGAAATGAGAATTGAAAGAAAGCTTGATTGCATTAATGAAAGCTATTACAAAAAGGCAATGCGATGTTGAGGGGGAGAGACACCAGTACAGAGAATTGTTTAATTGCTATAAAGTTTTGATTGCTTGATCCCCCCTAATAATGCTTTAAAAAAATAAACCAAAGTTACAAGACTTGACCTAACTAAGCTAGGGAATCATAACGGAAATACATGGAATAAAACTACTTTATATTTACAATGAAAATGACTTAGTTTTCTACAAGGTAGAAACATGTCTGTTGTCATCATCCTAGTCTTTGGCATCACGATCTACGCGCGCAACGTTGTCTGCGCATACGGCGCTGTTGGCAGCTGGCTGTGGCTGGGCGCTGGTGAGGGATATCGGTGGGGAAACAGAGGCACATGCGCGCTTGTCACTTGGAACAGCCAAGGCCATGGGGTCGTCCGCGGTGCTAGGCATTGGGAGGCTTGCCAAGACGCCACGAGGTGTGTCCAAAGGGTCATGGGGCATGGCTGGAAAGCCGCCCATGACATTTATCATGAGGCTTTTCTCCGATCCCGAGGGAAGCTGAGCTGGTATGATGAGATTCGAGGGCTCACCAAGGAAAATGATGCCTTCAAGCTTCTCAGTGAACAAATAGAAGGAGAAGCTAAAGGCCTATGTGCTGAGCTAGAAGTGGCTCAGAAAGAACACGCCGAACTTGCCGAGCAGGTAGGAAGAATCTTTGAAGTTAGTGACGGTGATTCGGGCATGGTGACTAATGGTTCGAACCAACAGTCCAACAAAAGCTCGATATGATCGGGCAACTCTGTGAAGAAGTAGATGCAGTGAAAACTGAGGCCGAATAATGGAAGAAGAATATGGATCGCGTTGCCTCAGAAAAGGAGACTGCCCGAGCCCAACTGGCCTCGACTGAAATCCATCTTCGAAACATGAAAGAGAAGGCCTTGGTGCAAGCCAAGAAAATTGAAGAGCTCCAGTCTTAGTTGGGCTCTGTAATTTCTGATCGGGAGAAGTTGGTCACGGAGCTCGAGGCAGCCAAGTCGGAGGTCGAAGCGACTAAGGTGAATTCTGTTGCAATGGTGGCTATTTACCGGGTTGATGCTGAAGCCACTCAGGTATGAGCAAAGGAGTTTTCCGAGGTTGCTCAGGCTAGAGCAAATTGGGTTGCCGAGCACGCCAAATGCCAGTCTCGAAGAGAGACTCTTAAGGAGATCCACTCTCGAGGATTCGATATTACAGCCAATCGAGAGCGCTAAGGATCTCGAAGCCAAATCTAGGGGGTTAGCTTATCCTGATGATGACGATTCTGAGAGCCTGAGTGGATCCGAAAGTGGAGAGGGCCCCGAGGGTGAAGATGCAGCTCTCGGAGATGACTAGGCCTTTTAGGATTCCATATTTTTTGTGTTCCTATAGGGGCCATTTTGGCTTTTGTAAAGAACTTTCATTGGGCCCTGTTGCTTTTGTAACTAACTTCTGATGTATATATAAAACCTTTCTTCTTTTTTGCAAAAGTCAAAACATCTTATAAAATAATGAAGTTGTATTCTAAGGTCCGAGACGGTACGATTTGTTTGAAATTGAATCGAGGTAGCCTTTAGGCTTTAAGATTGAGCGAGGGCCCACTCGAACTCGAAATAAGGTAACCTTTACGTTTTCTAGTTGAGCGAGAATGATATCTCAAACTCGAAGTAATAGCAGCCCTTAGGCCTTTGTATTTTTGTATTTGGCCGATCTGGTCTTTGTAAAAAGATTGTTTATATATGTAAGGCTTTCTACCCTTTTCGGCTCAAAAAAGATTGTATCATTCGTATTTAAAGAACTTTGAATGCCTTAGCATGAAACAATAAGGAATCCTTCAAGAGTTCGAACAACTTTTGCATCCGGTAAAGTTTTTGAGGCTCGATATTATCGAAGCCTTTTATGACTTTGCCGGGGGTAGCCTTTAAAACCGGCTATGAAAGAACTTGAAGGCCTATTTTGTTACAAAATTCGGACGTGTCCGAACCGTGTTAATTCGGCCATAGACTTTTAGTACGGGATATGCCCGTTGGGCTCGTTTTCCCGTTTTTGTTCGAGCTTGCCCGAGATAATAATCCCCAAGCGGGGTGGCCGTTGTTGATACCCAATTTTGTCCTCACATTTTTCTAAATTGTATATGTATATCTTTTCAAAATTTCCTTTTGTATCATTACTTAATTTACAAGATTTATACAAGTATTTTCCATAATGTTCCATAATTTTAAGAGCTTTTTATTGCATTAAACTTACTTGAATATTTGCTGATTATTCCCTTAAAATTATTTGCAATAACTCAATCATATTAATTTATTATTTTACACCCATACACATGTTTTAAAATATTTTTCATATATAATTATATCTATATTTTATTTATTTATGTAATTTTTGCAATTATAGCCTATGTTCATACATAAGTACTCTTTTATTATATTATTTGTGTCAAAATAGCATTTTATATTTTTATAATACTAAATTAGTATTTTTAATCATTTTAGTGCATAAATAATATTTTTATTTATTTATAAGTATTTTTATAAATTATTTTGGATAAATTTTGTGTATTTAATAGAAGCCCAGTTTTAAGTCCAAATTCGGGACCAAAATTGGCCCAACAGCCTCAGCAGCCCAACCAAACAATCCATTACCTTCTAACCCGGCCCATCTCCCTTAACTCTCAGCCGTTGATCAAAAGCGATTAACGGCTCACAAACACCCCACTCCCTTTCCTTATATCCCCATAATCTAACTCTAATCCCCATTTCCTAAAGACAACCGCCTCTATTCTCTCCTCCCTCATTCAGAAACACTAGTCGCTGCCCTCTCCAATCCTTTTCCTAATCCTGTCAACAATGGGATTCACTCGATATTTTCTTACTATATTTACATTCCTTCGCTACTGGTTGTTCCTATATGGTATTACATAGTACTTTCTCTATTTTGGCAAGAAAAAATCCTCGAATCAAAGGGAATCCGCCTTCAATCTTCAAGATCTAGACGGTATTCCGTCTGTATACGTTCATGACAAGGTGATATGAGGCCGACTCACCAAGGTCTTTGGTCAAATCTCTTATTTCTGTCTACTAGGGTTTGAGATTTTCCCCTTTCCCTCCCTGATTTTTTCGATTGCATGTGATACTTTTTCCTTTCTCGTGTTTGACTGATGCTTTTCCTTATTTGTTTGCTTGATTTTTAACTACGATATAAACCCATCTCCTAAATCCCCTTTGATAGAATTTAATCATTGTTATTCTCTCACTCCCACTCATTCTACTTTTTTGAAACTTGAGATCTTGGCCGGCTGAAAGCCAAGGCCACCAGAATTCTACTATTCAACCTCTCTCAGTGTGAGCACTGCCTTGGGTTCATTTGAAGCCCTTTGAAACTCTGTGGCACTGAGAAATTTGGGGTTTTTTCTGTTCTCTCCATGTTATTGATAAGAAAGCTGTTGGTTCTTAATCTCTGCCTTATTATCTCGTTAATTCTGCAAACTGGTGAGTAATAAGATTCTTGCGATTTATTCTTTATATTTTGTATTCATGTCATTCTGGCTTTTGTGAATCAGTATGATATTGTTTGCCTCTATTCATGTTTATATTTGATTTCATTATCCTATGCCTCTGTTTTATTTGACTTACTTGGATTCTAAATTCTGGTGCATACCTATTTCATATAACTGGAATGATTCCTTTAAGTTTGTTCTGCTATTTTGTATCCCTATTATTTGAGTCTCTTCACATATCTTGCTCAATTCATTGCACTAAAACTCTTAGGAGGTCATCTCCTGCCCAGAACTTACTTGAATGAACTCATTTATGATGAGTACTTTATGTATGCTCTATTTTTTCCCCTGCTTTATGCTCGAATGAACTTTATGTGCCAATTGTTGTTTCAATGTTCAGTCAAACATGTAGCTATGTAATGTTCTTTCTCAGTCATGTACTCTTTAGCATTGCCTAAAGTCTCTAGTTGAATATCAATATACTTTGCTTCTTATGTTAACCGACATAAATCCTAGATTGTGCATGTTCCATTAACCTTAAGATAATATGCTTTTCTACCATGATCTTTGGACTTAGAAATCTTTGTGATTAAGATTCTTATTGACTGTTATAAGCCATGACTACTTTCTTGTTTCCTTGCCATTCTCTGACTATAACTGTGTTTGACCTTCATGCCTTAATCTCCTAGTTTTGAGTCTCTTTTAGGCTCATTGGTGCTTTGCTATAAGCCTGTTGTTATGAAATTAAGCATGTATGCTTGCCATGTTAATCTAAGTGATATGACTCATCAATTCTACTAATGTTGTGCATGCTACTCTTTCACTTGTTTGAACTTATATTGTCATTCTTTATGCTAAAACTACTCTATCAAGGTTGTTCTCTGTTGATCTTTCAGCTTTCGTAATTAGATTTCCTGCTTGAAATTGTCTTAAGTTGCTCTTGACCATGTCTGTGTCTAAAACCTCTTTAGTGATAATTTGTTATCCTGTGATGATCAATCATGTCCCATAATGCAAACATGAATTTGTTTATGCTTTATAGTCCTGCAAAATAAGTATGAGGACTTTCCACTTTGTTCAATTTGTTCAACACATAGTCTATTGCTTGTGTGACCATGTCCTTCATTTGGGCTTGGTATTTCGTTCTATGTGATGCTGGGCTTGGCTGTTAGATCTAGACTTACTAGAATGATCTTATGAGATGACGATTCGAGTCTCATGGAGCTGTCGAAGGCCTGTAAAATATTGGGTTATCTATATTAGTCCTATCATTGGGCCCATAGTAGTCTGCTTATGCAATTATTCAGATTTAATTCTGGGTCTGTAATAATCTTGTAATTGATCAGACGTGGTGGTTAATAAAAAGGGTTAGGGTTCAATGGGTAGAAAGCATGCCTATAGGAATTATGTGCTCTACTTGTTATTTTGGATTTCATATGCTGCAGAGTAGTAGAAACTATGCCCATAGTAATTACACACTCACTCAACCTGTTTACTATCAAAGCATGAACTTAAGTATCCTTTTGTTCCCTATGTATACTGCTATGTGTTATTGGACATCATGCCTATAGGATCACTAAAGATCATCTAGAAATCATGCCTATAGGATCTTAATTGACTAATTTGCTATTGTTATTTTTATCATATTGCTCGCCTAGAAAACATGCATATAGGGGCTAAGTATTACAAAATCAGTTTCAATTTTCAATCTTTAGAAATACTGCCTATAGGGTATCGTCACTCACTTAGAATGGTTCATGACATCAACGCCGTTAATGTTGGACTCTCAAACACTGTTTCATTCCTTAGTTATGCTGCTACTAGTAATCATGCCTATAGGACAATGTCACCTTTCTAAGACGCATCTTTACAAAAATCAGCGCTAATAGTTCTAAGCTTACAAATAATTTACTGCCTCATCGCCTAAGCCATTAAGAGAAATAATGTTGCATATACGATGGTGGAATTCAAAATCACCTAAAAACCATGCCAATAGGATTAAGTCTTAATTCTGAAACTATGCACTTCCTAAACTGCCCGCGTGCATTTGTGTTTATGCGTGGAGGCGGACTTGAGCCTTTAGTTGTCATTACATGAAGTCCTACTTTTTTTGAATGTCGGGTAGTTTTACCATTTTGAGCAACCTAAGAAAAGTCTAGAACCACTCAAATAGAGGTCCAATGCCTCCTGGACCATAAGCATGGGATGGTTAGTGCACGCATAGGGTACGTCTTAGAATTTAATTAGAGCGCCTCTAGGTAAACAACTTTAACACAGTAATTGGGTAGCAGGAGATGATAGTTTGTGCCCATTGAATAATATGAGAAAATCCTATCTAAAGGGAGTTGCGAAGTATTATTTATGTTGCACAGGGTGATCTTTTAGGCTAAATTAGGACCCTCCTTTCCTTTATATCAACATTTAGCTATTCAAACGTTGTATTTATATCTTGTAGTTCTTAAAGATTTGTACCTATTGTGTTATAATGAACTTCCTCGACCTTTGTTTGATCACCTAGTCTAATTATATAATCCACATAGTTCTAAGTTCGGACGGGACCCACAATTGTTGACCTCGAAGAGTGCCTAACACCTTCTCTTTGAGGTAATTTGAGCCCTTACCCGATCTTTGGTGACGTTGACTAGTCAAAACAGAATCATTTGCAAGTAGGTTCCCTAACGCACCTTAATAATAGCTAGGTGGCAAATCTTCTCTTTTAATACCCATTTAAAAGAGTTGTCACATGTTGAAACCCGATTTCGCGAGAATAAAGGGGCGCGACAGCCATGGCCTTTAAAATTTGAGGGTTGCCTAAAAGGTCTTATGCCCTCGATTCTCAATAGTTCGATCTATTTTTTTTTTCGGACGGCAGTCCCCGAGTGTAGGGGTGATCATCCGAACTCTGGTACGGAATTGTACAGTAGAAAAACTTCTTCTAAGACATGAGATAATGGCAAGGAAAAATACTTCTCTTTATTCTTGAGAAAAATGATTACACATGCGTTCATGTTCTATGCCAGGGCTCGAGCAACCTATGTGGGCACGGTTCATTTGACCTTTTGGCCCTTACAAATTTCACCTATCGAGACCCCACTATTATGAAGTAGTTTCCTTGCAACAAAGTTGACATTCAAGGGAAATGCCCCTAGTATTCGAGGTTGATTGTAAATTAGCCTCTGATACTATTGAACTATTCTTCTATGCCGATTCGTAATCGGCCTTGATTCTAAGTTAGCACGATTCACTATTGCCTCGTTAAAAACCTTACCAAAAAAACCCATTTGGGACAAAACCGGTCTAAGGGAAAAAGAGTACAACACGTGCTTTCAGACCTAAAGACTTTGTTTTGTCTGCGGAAAAATCCACCGTCGATTCTTGTTAATCGTCTGCAAGAGTTAGTCTCGAAAAAATGAAAATGGATGAGGGGTTGTACCTTAGCAGTAATATCATTTTAGGTGTGATATGTTCTAATTGCTCGGTAGTTGTTCTCCATTCACTGTTCCGAGCTTGTAGGATCTTTTTTCAGTGACTTCGAGAATCTGGTATGGTCCTTCCCAGTTCGGACCCAGTTTTCCTTCATTCGAATTTTGGTTGTTGAGGGTGACTTTCCTTAGCACCAAGTCCCCAACGTTAAAATATCAAAGATTGGCTCTTCGATTGTAGTATCTTTCGATCTGCTATTTTTGGGCGGCCAATCGGACGAGGGCGGCTTCGCGTTTTTCATCCAACAATTCTAGGCTCGTATTCAGGGCCTCATTATTTGACTCTTCTGTTGCATATCGGAACCTGATGCTAAGTTCTCCGATCTCGACTAGAATTAGAGCTTCGGCGCCATAAGCTAATGAGAACGGGGTAGCTCCCGTACTGAATTTCGATGTTGTGCGGTATGTGTTAGATTTTATTTTTAATGATGAAAATAAATATAATTGTGTTTGATATAGGGACTTAAGGAAATCAATTATAATCAAAGTGAAAAAGAAAAATATCAATCAGATACTGACTAAAGCCATCAAGGAGAATCAAGCACTGAAGTTCCGACAAAAGATAATCAATCAAGAACTATGGATAAACTGAAGGAAGATATCAATCAGAGGTTGACTGAAGCCATCAAGGAGAAGGAACCAATGATAAAAAGGAAATAAGCACTAAAGTTTCGGCAAAGACAATCAATCAAAAGCCAGCACTAGAAATCTGGTGGATATCAAGTAAAGATGGAAAGCTGTCAAAGTCCATTCATCAAGGAAGAACAACGAGAATTAATCTTAATGTTGGAAAGAATCAATCTGTGATTCATTTCAAGGATAAAATCTCTTGGGTTCGCAATCTCTTCAGATTCTAAGGCCTCCTGGAAATTATATATATAATCGTTCTAGACTTGAAGACATATACTTTGATCAAACCATTTACCCTCTCTTTGTTCAACTTCAAACAAACATTGTAGTTCTACTAGATCTGTTGTGTAATAAGTTAGAGAAGAAAGAAATCACTGGTGAGGCATTGTATCAAGAAAAGACGAGAGGCATAGAAACTAAGCAGTTGGTGTAAAACTACACCATTTACTTCGTACTCAAGAAACTCAATCACTGAAAGAGAACACCGTTGCAACCAAGGGAACAGGACTAGGATTCATATTGTATCTGAACCAGTATAAAAACTCCGGTGTCTTTAATTCCCACTCTATTTTTTCACTTTAATTCTGTACTTATTACTATCTCTCTCTTATTTCTAAACGACTAATTGGTAAACTAGTCAACTAATAATAACTATCTTTAAAAATAAGAAATTCACCCCCCTCCCCTCTTGTGGAAATTAATACCTAAGCCTGCAGACGCTACTATAATTGGAACTAAATGGGTCTTCAGAAATAATCTTAACGAGGATGAAAAAGTCATAAGAAAAAAAAGCCAGATTTTAGCTCAAGGGTACTCTCAACAGGAGAGAGTCGACTATGATGAAACAAGAGTGCTTTCTTGAATGGTTTCATTGAGGAAGAAGTATATGTAAAACAACCTCCTGTATTTGAAGACTCAAAGTTTCATTGTCATGTGTATCAGTTAACCAAGGCACCATATGGACTTAAAAAATCTCCACGAGCATGGTACGAAAGACTTAGTTCATTTCTACTTGATCAAAGGTTTATAAGAGGTAAAGTAGACACTACTCTATTTATCAAAAGATCATCTGAAGGTAATCTTATTATTCAAGTTTATGTTGATGATATTATTTTCGGTAGTGCTAACCCCTTGTTTTGTAAGGGATTTGCAATGCTTATGCAAAGGGAATTCTAAATGGGTATGATGGGAGAGCTTACTTTTTCCTTGGACTTCAAATCCAACAATCTGAAGAAGGAACCTTTATATGCCAGATAAAATATACCAAGGAGATAATTTAGAAATTTGGCATGAGCAATACTAAAGCTATTGGCACACCTATGAGCCCGCAAAAAATCTTGATAAAGATGAAAATGGAAGTCCCGTTGATGAAACAAAATATCGTGAAATGATTGGTTCTTTACGTTATCTAACTGCTAGTCGACCAGATATTATGTTCAGTGTTTGTAAATGTGCCAAGTTTCAGTCAGCTCCTAAGGAGTCTCATCTGACTGCAGTAAAGAGAATTGTTCGTTATCTCATTGGAACTACGTCTCATGGACTATGGTTTCCACATTCTAACAATTTTAAATTAGAAGGTTTTTCAAATGTTGATCTTGCATGTGATAAGGAAGACAGGAAAAGCACCAGTGGCACGTGTCTATTACTGGGAAAATCCTTTATATCTTGGAATAGTAAAAACAAGGATCTGTTGCGTTATCCACTACAGAGGCTGAATACATTGCCATCGGACAATGTTTTGCACAGTTATTATAGATGTCTCATCAATTGGGTGATTATGAATTATTTTTTAAACCTATTCAAATTTTTTGTGATAACTCTAGTGCTATATGTCTTTCAAGTAATTTTGTGCATCACTCTAGGTCTAAGCATATAGACATCAAGCATCATTGTATTAGAGATCATGTTATCAAAGGAGATATAGAATCGTCATTTGTTAGCACTACTGATCAATTAGCTGATATTTTCACCAAGCCTATTCTAGAAGATAGATTCTGTCTTTTAAGAGATCTACTTGGCATTATTTCTCTTATTCTAAAAATTAGGACCTATTTGTCCTTTTAAATTCTTATATGACAAATGTTCAATTCTTTTTGTGTGTACTCATTTATGTACCGCTCCGTTTTTCCCTCTCTTTTCAAATCAATTGTAGCTTTCAATAAAAGAAAACCAATCTTCATTACTCTTTACGGACACCCTTTCCTTTCATATACTCAACCGTCAATATTTCCTTCTTAATCTCTGAACCCTTTTTCTTTGACTTCATCGTGTCCATCTTTCAGAAACCCCTCAAATCTTCTCAAAGTAGTTTCTCCCATGGCTAAACACTCTAAAATACCCTCTTGCCTCCATTAGAAAAAATATTCAGTCTAGAGGAAAACCCTCTTCTCAGTCCCCAGAACCCGTAGACATATGATCTGACCACTTCAAAGGTTTTGCCTCTTGACAGGTTGAACTTTCAAACTACACGTACTTAGGAGAAAAGCTCTAGGAAAAAGGCTCATTGATGATCCTCCTGAAACCCTTACTCCTAAGAAATTTAGAGTAGACCTCTCAAGCTCCCTAGAATCAGGCCTCAATTTTTGGGATTCCCCAAGCAGGGAGTTTTTCTTTCCCTAAAAGACAAGTCCATTGCTCATGGCAGAATTGTAGATCTTGACATCATGGAAACCCTCAACTATAAGGTAAAGGATTTTTTTGTCTATCAAGGTTGGTTAAATTAGAGTCTCTGAACCATTAGTGATAATGTTTTATGCAAATCTTCACTCTAGTAAGCCTGATAGGTTAGAATCCTTAGTTCTGGGTAAGCGCTTTGTTCTTGATTGTGCTACATTTGACTCAATTTTCTTGTGTAAGTGCTCTGGTTTTCCAATGCTTTTCAAAAACTCTTGGCCTAATGATTTTGGAATTTCCTTAGATCAAGCAGAATATTGTATTGCTGAGTGCCCCTATCAGTCTCTCGTCTCTCCAAACCAGTTAGGTCCCAGTGATATTAGTTTTGAAAATCGTGTCTTAGCCCACATTGTTGCAACCACTCTTTTTCCTCGAACTAGATCATTCTCTACCTTCTCTCAAAGAGACACTTTTCTTGTTTATTGTCTTGTGACCAAATTAAAGATCAAGTTATACTCTTGGGTTATAAATTTCATGATAGAGAGTGTTGATGATCCCACCAGTCTGCCTTATGGTATGACCATCTCTTACATCTTAGAAGCCCACAACATCTCCATCTCATAATATCCTTTTGTCTTTGTGTCAAAATCCTACAATTCTAGGGCATTTGCTAGTATGAGGTATGTGTGTGTAAATGGCTCTTGGGTAAAGAAGCAGGACGGTGAAGTAAAAAATGTTCAACCTAACTCCAAGGTCAAAACCTCTGTCTCCCTTCACAGTGTAAGTGATCCTGCTATCATTGAAAAATTGACTGCCATTGACAACAAGGTGACCAACATCCAAGATCTCCTTACTGCCAATCAGTCCACTTTTGGTGACATCCACACACTTTCCAAGGAAATAGGGTCGGATGTTTCCAAGATAAGGGTCAGAATTTAGAGACTTGGAGAAAATGCAGTCAAAGCCTTCAAGGAAGTTCATGACAGGATTGACGGGGTCACCGTTGAAGTAAATGCCAGCTTTGGCCGTCTAAAGGAGTCCATCTGCAACACTCTTATCTATTTCTTGCGTCACTAGTGGTGGAAATCTCAAACAATTTTTTTGTTTTTTGTTGTTTTGGACTGGCTAACTAGTCGACTGGATGTTTTTTTATAAGGTATACGCAATCACAATAATAGTTTAAAAACCGCGCCTAAAAGCATTTCTATGAGTGTTTGATTAAGGCGTTTTATTTACTATGAATGTTTGACCATGGTCACGCGAACGTGTACCTTGGTTTGTTTTTGGCATCACAACTATGTCACGCGTGCGTGTACATAATTATAATAATTAGTTCGATTACAAGTATAACTAAAGTTATAATTATGTATCTAAGCTAAATACCATATGTCGTGTAACTAGATGTAAAGGTTTAATACTATGTGAGATATTTGCTTGAATTAAATGGGGAAGCTTACGTATTAGCTGCCAAACATGCCCCCAATTGAGAGTTGGTGACTGATAAAGGCTGATTCCAAATGAACTCTGTCCCAAGACGTGTATCGTCCGTTATTTGTACCGGCTAATGAATTTAACTCAAAAAGAACTTGGGCCTGACTGAGTCTAAAGGACTCTGGCCCCAGGCATCTTTTAGAGCAGCTAAATGAATTTAATTAAAGATGATTTGGGCCTGGTAGTGGCTGAGTCTGAAAGGACTCTGGCCCAATGCACATTTTATTAACAGCTAAATCAAAAGGTAATTTGGGCCTGGTAATGACTGAGTCCCAATGACTCTGGCCCAATGCACATGTATTTGAACGAATTTGAGACTAAAATTTTGTGGTTCATTTCTATAATAGCAATTATAGAATATCACTTATATTTCATTTATCTTTTAAAACAGAACGTTAAGGGGTTGGGGACATGAATAAGGTTAATCAAAATTCGGTTAAGGGTTTGGGGACGTGAATAAGGTTAATCAAAATTCGGTTAAATTCGATAAATTTTCTACTGATTTCCTAAGTCTTCTATTTCTTATATTAACACTATGTTAAAGTGCTAAGTTTAAAAATTATTGTGTATTTAAAACTTTAAAGAATAAATGCCTTTGATCGAATTGTCAACTTGATTTATTAGCAGAAAACCTAAAGTACAATCCCATAGACCCAATTTATTTGAGCCTGAAAATGTACCATGGTTACTGTTCAGTTTGCTTGGAAAATTCAATTCTTCATAATCCAAAGTTCTAAAAATTAACGAAAAATAAAATTATTTGTATTAAATGATACAACCGCATTACCTATTTTATAAACTAACATGCTATACGTAAAGAGGTAGTAACTAAATTATTACAACTTATCTATAACAAGTCTTACATTTCTTTTCTGACTATTGTTTTACTCCTATTGTTGTAACTAAATGCATAAGTTTTCAAGGTATCATTTTTTGACATAACAAATACAAGGAGTTTTGCAAAAAATGTTAAGCAACTTTCAGAAAGCCTTAGTAGTGAAATTAATACGACTTAAACAATATTCCGATATAAACAGACTTCAAACTAACAGATTTTTTGGTTGTAATTTAACTTACGCTTAAATAAAACTGCATTCAAACCAAAACACTAAGATAATAATCATGTGGATAGAATAACAATAAACTGAGATTTTACAATGTAAAGGGTAATATCTTGATAACGACAAGAAACCAAAGTAAAGAAAATAAATCTATGAAAATTTTTGAGTGAAAGAAGCAACAATGAAACCCAGTAGAAAACCAAAGTTCTCAACTTGAACTTGAAAACCCAGGATTAGAAAAGTAATATATTTTTGTTTTTGAAATACCAAAGATGATTTTCCAAAAGTTTTTGAAAGTGAAAGGCAATGGACTCAAGGCAGTGCAGACTTAGTGATTTCTAAGGAAATTTTTGTGTGTGTATATGTTTTCGTGTGTCTATAGTTGTGCGTAGATCTAGGTCTAGGTCTAGGTATAATGACGATAGGGAGTGTTTATGTAGAGTTAGGGGGTGAAAAGGGATAAGGATTATGGTACCAAAAAGGAATCTGCCAACACTCCCTAAAATCAGGAAAAAGGCATATTTTTTAAACAGAAATATGGACAGTTGTCCAATTTTTGATACCTTCCTATCACATAAAATGGACAATTTTCCAATTTAAAGATATTTAGGATCTTATCCCTATCCTTTCCTACTCAGCTTTGGACATATGTCCCTATTCCAGAAATTTCTTAACATTTACTGAAAACTTTTCAAACTAAGATTCCAAAATTGACCCTTAAGGGTCTTGGAATTGCCTCAGAACCAAACTGGTTCTGGTCCCGAGTCGTGTGACTCTTGGTAGAAAGACCTTGGGCTCATAAGCTTTAACAAAGATATAGGATTGTCTATCAGACATGCCTAATTTCTGAGCCAAGTGGATTGAGTTACTTCAGTGAAGCCCAATTCCTAAACAGCTACCAAATAAAATAATAAACAAAGTAACAATAATTCTACTTAACTAATTTTAAAAAAAATAAAGCAAACAAAATAAAAATAGTAATACATAAAGTAATAAATATAAACACATAATAATGAAGAAAAAATAAAAAAAACAGAAAAGAAAAGTAAAAGAAATTATACCTAACAACTGTTTTGTCAAAAAGAAGAATCTATTTGTTAAAAGCCCTCGTGCCAATATACCAATCTGGAATCTGATTAGTGGGGGGAGGCTAGGAAGAGTGAGGGGAGTTGATAGGGGTGGTTTTAGGTGTCGCCGCCGCCGTAGGTGAATTCCGGCAACGGCTCAGGGTGGAGGGTAGGGAGGGGCTAGGGTTGGGGTGAGTTTAGAGAGAGATGTGAGAGAGTGGGGATATTAAATGAGGGACGGTAGGAGTTATTAGGACACACACACACACATAAACACACACACACACACATACACACACACACACACACACACACACATATATATATATATATATATATATTAAATGACACGCGAGTTCCGGGCCGTTGGATCTATTGAAGATCAACGACCTGGATTGCTTGGCACCAAAACGGTGTCGTTTGGTTAGGTGGGAGACTGGACCGGTTTGGGTATTTGGGATCTGGTATTTTGGATGGTGTATTAGGGATTGGGCTGGTTTTAGAAGTGGCCTAGTCCCGCCAAAGTGTATCTAAACCCAATTTGCTTTAATTAATTTATAAAATCTCTTTAATTTAATCAAATCCTAAATTAAGTACTAAATTATCTTAAATTATAAAATTATACTAACTATATAGTTTTATTATTTACATAATTAGTCAATCTTCAATTCTTTTTAAAAGAAAAATTACTAATTTTAATCACTAAAACTAAAAAAATTAAAAACAAACATTTTTTTTTTTTTGTAATTGTCTTGTAATAATATAATCAAATTATGTAATTAGGTACTAGATTCAATTAAGAAACCTAACAATGCTATATGATGAGGATTTAAATATTTTTTTTATTATTTTTCATGACTTTAAAAAATGAAAAATGCAACTACATGCAAATAATTTCAAATAATTACTAAAAATCCTAAAAAAAGTATAAAAATAAATAGGAATAATCTATTTATTAATTTTGTAGGTATATTTATGTGGGGTAAAATTTACGTGCTCACAACTGCCCCTCTTTGCTCGGAAACACGAAGAGTTTTATGGACAGAGACAAAGTGAGCAGTCACAAACAAATTTTTACCCATTCTGATACTCCATGGGAAGCATTTTGAAAAGGTTTGACCGAACCTTCCTTCAACGGTTGCCTATATATCCTTGGCTATAAAGGAATCATGTCAGTGTAGTTCTGAAAGTTTTGGTAGCTGGGAGTACTAGGAAGCTGTGATTTCACTGTTGTTACTGTTGTTGAGCTCCTTATTACTCCAAAGTCAAAATGAAGAATAACTAAGCCTATCAGCTACGACTTACAAGATTCCTATCTCTAAATCTTCTGAAGCTTGATCTTGAGTCTTGGCTGGTTCTTTATGCAAACTATGATCTAGATCTTGATGCTTGTTAGCTGCAGGCGCTAGTATCTTCTTCAGATTTTTCGGATCAAGACGGGGCATGCAAAGCTTCTGACTTTAATATTGTCTTGAGTAGCCTATATCTTTTTCGCTTCTGTACTTTGGGTTCAACTCTTTTGTTTTCTTTCTTTTATTTCGGGCTGAGACTTCTCCTTTGGTCATATCTAATCTTGCGCCTTGAGGTATATCCTGCTCAAGCATCGAAACAAACGAACGAAATTTTTCTGCCCCAGTTTTACTAGGAAAATTTCGTGAGTTATTGTAAAAACTCTATAATACTTCATTATTGAAACCGATAAAAAGGTGGGAGTAGTGTACCCGGAGTAAATGTAGACTAAGGAGTGGAGACCCTGGGAGTAGTCTACCCGGAGTAAATGTAGACTAGGGAGTGGAGACCCTATGTCTAAACGTAAAATCAACTAGGGATTGGAAACCCTATGCTAGAAAAATCACCAGGTTATGCTGGTATCAACTAGCGAATGACGACCCTATGTTCGAAAGTCATCAGGTTATGCTGGAATCAGCAAGGGAGTGGAGACTCTATTTTGGAAAGCCATAAGGTTATGTTAGCATCAACTAGGGAGTGGAGACCCTATGTTGGAAAGTCATCAGGTTATGCTTGCATCAACTAGGGAGTGGGACCCTATATTGGAAAGTCATTAGGTTATGCTGGCATCAACTAGGGAGTGGGACCCTATATGGAAAAGTCATCAGGTTATGCTGGCATCAACTAGGGAGTGAGACCCTACGTTGGAAAGTCATCAGGTTATGTGGCATCAACTAGGGAGTGGAGAACCTATGTTGGAAAGTCATAAGGTTATGTTGGCATCAACTAGGGAGTGGAGACCTAATGTTGGGAAGTCATCAGGTTATGCTGGTATAAACTAGGGAGTGGGACCCTATATTGGAAAGTCATTAGGTTATGCTGGCATCAACTAGGGAGTGGGACCCTATATGGAAAAGTCATCAGGTTATGCTGGCATCAACTAGGGAGTGGGACCCTATGTTGGAAAGTCATCAGGTTATGTGGCATCAACTAGGGAGTGGAGAACCTATGTTGGAAAGTCATCAGGTTATGCTGGCATCAACTAGGGAGTGGAGACCTAATGTTGGGAAGTCATCAGGTTATGCTGACATCAACTAGGGAGTGGGACCCTATATTGGAAGTCATCAAGTTATGATGGCATCAACTAGGGAGTGAGACTCTATGTTGGAAAGTCATCAGATTATGCTGGCATCAACTAGGAATAGAGACCCTATGTTGGAAAGGATGCAACTAGGGATTAGAGACCCTATACTACCGTAGTTTTGAAATATTTTCAACATCATTTCTTCTTTTGTTCTTTTTATCTTCAGAGAATAAGTGAATGTGGGAAAGAATTTTGGAGGAGACTTCCCTTTGAAGTTGTTGCCGCAAAGTTGTTTCTAGCCCTTGTGCAGTTTCCTTTTGGTTGCCCCTGCTTCTTGCCAGGTTGCTTTTTGGGTTGCACCTGTTTTCTGTTTTCTTCAAACAAAGAAAAACTTGCTCCCTGGGATTGGTTTCATTTCTAACCCTGGAGATTTTGAATTTTCGAAAACTTTACCAGGACGGTTAATATGTGGGGCTTAAACTTCTTTACTTTATTTTGCCTTTGTGGCATTTGATTCTGATTCCTTTCCTTTCAGTAATTCTTGATTTCAAAGAATCAACCATCATGGCTAGTCGAGGTCTGCTCGATGCACCTGCCGAGGCTGGGTGCCTTTTGTATACTAGCTTGTATCAAATGAGAACCTTGTAAATCGGTCTTGTCATCCTTTCGTTGTCTTAATTTATAATCGAATTATTAAGGGATTCAAAGAAAAACCAAACATTGAAACAGATAAACGGAACTTAGACGAGAGGTATCCCTTTCGGGGAAAGGAAAGAAGGACTTATCTGGAGTGTATGCGTACTTCGATGAACATGACATGACTCTTGGACTGGATGCCTGATTTGTGCAAACCGTCCAACTCTCTGAAATCTATCATAACTCATACCTCAACATTGACACACCTTGCCTAGGATTGTATCCATGTTAGTGACTGATGATTCTCTTGTTTCGATCCGCGATACCCTTTGCGGGTTTTCACCGGCTAACCTCTCTCATTTCTCTTCTCACCATCGCCTTATAGTGATCTTTGTGAGTTTTCACTAACGAGACTCTGTCATTATCAATTTCTCTGCTTACCATTGCCTCACGATGCCCGTATGGGTTTTCACCAATAAGACTCTCTCATTTTATTTCTCTCATTTGGTTGTATCAGATCCAAAAAACAGTATCTTTCAATTTTGGATACCTTTACCAATTGATCAAAAGGACTTGAGCAGGATTTGAGTAAACAAAAATTGGATTGAATTAAAACTTTTGGAACCTTTCAGGCGAAACTATCGCCGAACCATTATAGATTCTGCCCCAGGTTCAACTTTTGGGGAAACTTGGATTTTTATTTTGGTGTGACTGAACCCCAGAGAGAGGCTGCCTACATATCCTTTCAGAATCAGGTCGAACATAGTTCAAGGAAATATTTTGTTTTTGTTTTTGTTTTTGTTTTGACAAACTTCCAGGTTCCAAAGAAGGTGATCAAAGAAGAGTAACCGGCTCAAAGGGTTCACAAAAGGTTGATAGTATTTGGGTAGCGAGAATGAAAGCCTTTGTCATCCCAATCAGAGAGTATCAAGATCGTGAATGGGGTTAAATATAATACCTTTTGATCGCATCCGCATTAACAACTATTTCGGGGTCATTTCCTTCAATATCTCCTAAGTACAGTGCCCCTTTTGGCAACAGTTTTCTTATAATGTACGGACCTTTCCAATTTGGAGAGAATTTTCCTTTTGCTTCCTTATGATGCGGGCGAATACACCTTAGATCAAGTTGCCCCACTTTGATGTTTCTAGGTTGTACTTTCATATTGTAAGCGCGGGCCATTCTTTGTTGGTACAACTGCCTGTGACAAACTGCGGCCATATGCTTTTCATCAATCATAGTTAATTGTTCCAGTTGAGTTTTGACCCATTCACCATCCTCGATCTCCACTTCAACAATGATTCGAAGAGAGAGAATTTCGACTTCTGCAGGTATTACGACTTTAATGCCATAAAACAATAATTAAGGGGTAGCCCCAAGTGACGTGCTCACGGTTATGCGATATCCCAATAATGCAAAAGGTAGCTTCTCATGCCATTGCCTAGAACTTTGAATCATTTTCCTGAGGATCTTCTTGATATTTTTGTTTGCCGCTTCAACAGCGCCGTTGGCTTTGGGTCGATAAGGGGTAGCAGTACGATGCATAATTTTAAACTGCTCGCATACCTCCCTCGTCAAGTGGCTGTTCAGATTTGCAGCATTATTGGTAATGATATTTTTTGGAATATCAAAATGACAGATAATGTTGGAATGTACAAAATCCACCACTGCTTTCTTGGTGACGGCTTTGAAAGTAACCGCTTCGACCCACTTTGTGAAATAATCAATGGCAACCAAGATGAATATGTTCCCGTTTGAGGCTTTCGGCTCGATCGGCCCAATGACATCCATACCCCAAGCAACAAACGGCCAAGGTGCTGTCATAGGATGCAACTCTGAAGGCAGTGCATGAATCAGGTCACCGTGTATCTGATACTTATGGCACTTTCGGACAAAACTGAAGCAATCCTTTTCCATGGTCATCCAGTAATAACCTGCCCGCAGGATTTTCTTTTCAAGGACACATACGTTCATGTAGGGCCTACATACTCTTAAATGCACTTCGTTCATGATCTTCTCAGCTTCTTTGGCATCTACACATCTTAAAAGATTCAGATCTGGAACCATTTTATACAGAACTTCTCCACTTCAGAAGAAACTGCTGGCAAGCCTTCTAATGGTTCTCTTTTGGTCGCCACTGGCTTTCTCGGGGTATTCCTTTGTTTTCAAGAACCTTTTGATATCATGGTACCATTGTTGAATATCTGATTCAACTTCAACTATATTTCAATAACCATGTCTTTCTTGGATTTGAATCTCCAATGGGTCAATATGGACATTGCCCGGATACGGCAGCATTGCAGCCAAGCTAGCTAGTGCATCAACTAACTCATTGTGGAATCGAGGAATATACCTGAATTCAACGGATTTGAACTGTTTTCTAAGATCTTCCAAATGTTATCTGTATGGTATAAGCTTGATATCTCGAGTTTCCCATTCTCCTTGGGATTGCCAAATGATCAAATCAGAATCTCCTATGATTAATAATTATTCCACATCCAGATCAATTGCCATGTTCATGCCCATGATGCAAGCTTCATATTCGGCAGTGTTATTCGTACAAAAGAACCAAAGTCGGGTTGTAGCCGGATAGTGTTGACTAGTGGGTGAAATCAATGTTGCCCCGATCCCAACACCTTTTGCATTTACAGCTCCATCAAAGAACATTTTCCAAGTCTTAGTGTCTTCTGGAATTACTTCAACTGAATTTATTTCCTCATCTTGTAAGTAAGTGCTTAGGGTTTGGTATTCTTCATCAACTGGGTTTTCAGCTAGATGATTGGCCAAGGCTTGGGATTTCATTGTCGTGCGGGTGACATAAACAATGTCGAACTCAGTGAGCAGTATTTGTCATTTTGCTAACCTTCCTGTGGGCATCGGTTTTTGGAATATGTACTTCAGAGGGTCCATTCTGGTTATGGGACATGTGGTGTAGGCTAACAAATAATGTCTAAGCTTTTGAGTGACCCAAGTTAGGGCACAACAAGTTCTTTCCAACAACGTGCATTTGGCTTCATAAGCAGTAAATTTCTTACTCAAGTAATATATGGCTTGATCTTTCTTCCCGGTCGCATCATGTTTCCTGAGAACACATCCAAAAGAATTCTCAGGGACTGTCAGGTACAAGAACAAAGGTCTTCCAGGCTCAGGCGGAACCAACACCGACGGATTTGACAAATACTCTTTGATTTTATCAAAAGCTTCTTGACACTCATCCGTCCATTTAATCGACGCGTCTTTCTTTATCAGCTTAAATATGGGCTCACATGTTGTAGTAAGCTGAGCTATGAATCTACTGATATAATTCAACCTCCCTAATAAACTCATGACCTCTTTCTTGGTTTCGAAGGTGGTAGATCTCGGATAGATTTTATCTTTGTTGGATCTAACTCAATGCCCCTACGACTGCATGCACTTTGTTTCCCAGATGGAACTCTGAATGCACATTTAGCTGGGTTCAGTTTCAAGTCATACATGCGCAGACGCTCAAAGAATTTTCTTAGATCTCGCACATGGTCTTCTCTTTTTTTGGATTTAATGATCACGTCATCAACGTACACCTCGATTTCTTCGTGCATCATGTCGTGGAAGATGGCAGTCATAGCTCTCATGTAAATTGCCCCGGCATTTTTCAAACCGAATGGAATGACCCTGTAACAGTAAGTGCCCCATGGCGTGGTGAAAGCTATCTTTTCTGCGTCTTCTTCATCCATTAGGACTCGGTGATACCCATCATAACAACCTACAAAATATTGTATCTCATGTTCGGCACAATTGTCGACAAGTATGTGGATGTTTGGTAACGGAAAGTTGTCCTTGGGGCTTTCTTTGTTCAAATCTCTATATTCAACACATACCTAGATCTTCCCGTCCTTTTTTTGGTACTGGGACTACATTGGCCAACCATGCGGTGTATCGGACTACTCGGATTACACCAGCTTTTAATTGTTTGGCAACCTCTTCTTTGATCTGTTCGTTGATGTCTGTTTTGAATTTTCTTTGATTTTGTTGGACAGGTGGACAGCCGGGATAAGTTGGCAACTTGTGTACCACTAGATCAACACTTAGTCCTGGCATATCGTCGTAAAACCATGCAAACACGTCTTTAAATTCAAAAAAAGTTGAATCAATGCATCTCTAGTTTTTTCCTCACCGTGAATGCTTATCATGGTTTCTCTGATCTCTTCTGCACTGCCCAAATTAACTGGCTCGGTTTAATTTAAGTTTGTCTTAGGATTGTTCTCAAATTGTTCCAATTCTCGGTTTATTTCCCTAAATGTCTCATCTTCATCATATTCTGGTTCTTGATTCATTATTTCACAGTTAGACAGTGTTTTAGAATCTGAACATGAAGTCTGCAAGCATATCATGTTATTTAAGTCCTCATTATTAGAACTGAAAAGATAAAGATAAGAAAAATAGAAAAATCAGAAAGAATAATAAAAGAAGATTCATAGGCGATGAAATATTGATTTCATTTCATTCAATTTTGAAGATACGAGGATTTACATTGAAATGAAAAGACAAAAAATTAAAAACATTCGAGTTACACCCTGAAATAACTTCGGAATGCAGAAAATATGGCAAGACTGAACTATCGGGATTCTCGCCTGACAGAGAATGGAGTAGCCCTCCAATTTTGCAGTTTAGCATTGGGCCCCATGTATAGAACCTCAGAAGTGCTTGAGCCTTCGCCCGGTTGGACCATGTGGACCTCGTAGAGCATTTGCCTCATTACCTCACAAATGTCCTCAATTTCTTCGGCCGTGAAGGCCTCTTCTTCTTTTTCTATATACTTTGGCTTAACAAATGATCTGGCGAGGTGCGGGACTGGCTGAGGCAGGACCCACCCATTTTTCTTACGTTCATCCACCCATTTTTTGTTGGCATCGGTATCTTGGAAACCTATGCCAAAAAACTTCTTCTTGGCAGTCAGGGTGACGGGCTCTGTGACGCCCTGTAAGGCTACCCCGAGCCCTTTCCCGGGCTTGTACCCATATTTAATAATTTCATTGGTGACCATGATTGATGCGTTTGATAAACAGGGTTGAGGAGATAGGGTTCCTTCTTCGCACTGGTCAGCGTCCACAATTTGAAAGGCTTGGTAGACGATGTGCTCACTTCCCTCTCTAGCCTCCAAACATGGGACTGACGGGTCCTTGAAGATTTATTTTTCATCTTCTCCATGGACATCTATTTCTTGGTTTTCATGTTCGAATTTAACCATTTGATGGAGAGTAGAGGGCACCGCTCCCGCGGCATGGATCCATGGCCTTCCTAGGAGAAATTTATAGGAAGTGTCCATATCTAGAACTTGGAATGTTACTTCACAATCTACGGGGCCAATGGTTAGGATCAAGTAAATTTCCCATATCGTATCCCGCTTGATACCGTCGAAAGCACGCACATAGACATTATTTGGTCTTAAATTTTTATCCCGATTTCCATCCTCTGTAATGTTGATAGAGGGCAAACGTCGACTCCAGACCCACCGTCTATCATAACCCTTTTCACATAATATCATTCATACTTGACAGTCAAGTGAAGGGCTTTGTTGTGGGTGGCTCCTTCTGGAGGCAAGTCATTTTGGCCGAAGGACATTCAGTTGACTTCAAAAAATTACTCTGTCATTCTTTCCAATTGTTCAATCGTGGTTTCAATCGGAACATATTCTCCATTCAGTGTCTTTAGCAGCACCTTCTGTTGTTCGTTTGACCTCATTAGTAGGGACGAAAGTGAAACCAGAGAGGGAGTTTTTCTAAGTTGATCAATTACATCATACTCCGAGGTTTTCATCTTCCGAAAAAATTCCTCCTCTTCCTCATCACTTATCGGCTTTTTAAGTGGAAACCGCATCTACTTGGTTTTGTTCAATTCTTCTTAGTTGTGATACTTCCCAGATTGGTCTGTTTCATTTACTTTTCCCCTAACTTCCTTCCCTTTGTATTTGACCACAATCTGGTTGTAGTTCCAAGGGACGGCAGTAGGGTCTCTCATGGGATTTTGTGGTACACGACTAATGATCAAAGTCTCCTCAAGCCTAGGTGGAATTGTTGGCCTCCGTGCCACATAAGTCCATTTTGGTACATACATTTTTGGCATATTCAGCGTGGTTTTCCTCTGTTCAAATCTGTTGGGAGGGCTTAACATGACTTGTGCCTTTCTGGGGACTCTTGGGACATAGTGAATGGCCTTTTTGGCAAGTGTTGCCCCTGTCTTTGCTTCCCTGGCCTTTTCTGCATTTTGCAGATTAGAATTTATCTTCTTCTCATCTCTAACTTGTTTTTCCACCGCTTTGGGTTTCTTTTCTGAGTCAGCGATGGCAATGATAGCTTTTAATGCTAGGTCAAATTCTTTGTCTTCACAGCTCATCCCGATGACCGGTCCGTTGTTGTGGGCTGGTAACGGGTTGTTGGTTACATTAGGGACTTCCTCATCCTTAACACTACCCGCTTCTGCTCTATCAGATTCTCGACTACTCTCTTAAGGGTCCAACAATCTTTAGTGTCATGCCCTTCCTCCCCTGAGATGGTACCTGGTCTGTAGGATGGATATTCTAGGTTCTGTCTGTTTGGAGGCACAGGCTGCAACAAACCCATTTGGACAAATTTTGGGAAGAGGCTGGAGTAAGATTCACTAATAGAGGTGAAATCCGTTTTCCTGGGTATTTCACGTGGACGTGTGTTATATTGGTAATTCTATTTCTTATATTAACACTATGTTAAAGTGATAAGTTTAAAAATCATTGTGTATTTAAAACTTTAAAGATCAAATACCTTTGATCGAATTGTCAACTTGATTTATTAGCAGAAAACGTAAAGTACAATCCCATAGACCCAATTAATTTGGGCCTAAAAATGTACCATGGTTATTGTTCAGTTTGCTCGGGAAACTCAATTTTTCATAATCCAAAGTTATAAAAATTAACGTAAAACAGAATTGTTTGTATTAAATGATACAACCGCATTAACTAATGTATAAACTAACATGCTATATAAAAAGAGGTAGTAACTAAATTATTACAAATTATCTATAAAAAATCTTACAATTCTTTTCTGACTATTGTTTTACTCCTATTGTTGTAACTAAATGCATAAGTTTTCAAGGTATCATTTTTTGACATAAACAAATACAGGGGTTTTGCAAAAGATGTTAAGCAACTTTCAGAAAGCCTTAGTAGTGAAATTAATACGACTTAAACAGTATTCATGAACAACTATCTACAGACTTGCTCATAATTTCCAATATAAATAGAATTCAAACCAACGGATTTTTTGGCAGTAATTTAACTTACACATAAAAGAATATTGCATTCAAACAAACAATAAACCGAGATTTTACAATGTAAATGGTAATACCTTGATAACAGCAAGAAACCAAAGTAAAAAAAATAAATCTCTGAAACATTTTGAGTGAAAGCAGCAGAAACCCAGTAGAAAACCAAAGTTCTCAACTTGAACTTGAAATCCCAGGATTAGAAAAGTAATATATTTTTGTTTTTGAAATACCAAAGATGATTTTTGGGATGTTTTTGAAAGTGAAAGGCAATGGACTCAAGGCAGTGCAGACTTAGTGATTTCTAAGAAAATTTTTGTGTATGTATATGTTTTCGTGTGTCTATAGTTGTGTTTAGGTCTAGGTCCAGGTCTAGGTCTAAGTATAATGAAGAAAATGAATGTTTATATAGAGTGAGGGAGTAAAAAGGGATAAGGATTAGGGTACCAAAAAGGAATCTGCCAGCACTTCCTAAAATCATGGAAAATGAATCTTTCCTAAATAGAAATATGGACTGTTGTCCAATTTCTGATACCTTCTTGTCACGAAAATGGACAACTGTCAAATTTCTGGATATTTGGGATCTTATCACTATCCTTTCCTACTCAGCTTGGGACAGTTGTCCCTATTCCAGAAGTATCTTAACATTTACTGAAAAATTTTCCAACTAAGATTCTAAAATTGACCCTTAAGGGTCTTGTAATTGCCTCAGAACCAAACTGGTTCTGGGCCTGAGTCGTGTGACTCTTGGCTAAAGACCTTGGGCTCTTAAGCTTTAACAAAGCTATGGGCATGTCTATCAGACATGCCCAATTTTTGAGCCAAGTGGAATAGGCCACTTCAGTGAAGCGCAATTCCTAAACAACTACCAAATAAAAATAATAAACAAAGTAACAATAAAATAACATTAGTTCTACTTAATTAATTTAAACAAAATAGAAGCAAACAAAATAAAAATAGTAATACATAAAATTAATAAAAATGAACACATAATTATGAAGAAAAAATAAAAATAAATTATACCTAATGACTGTTTTGTCAAAAAGAAGAATCTAGTTGTTAAAAATCCTCGTGTCAATACACCCATCTGAAATATGATATCCCTGATGGGAGATATTGGCATGAGGATTATTATACAAGCAGGTGGGATTTGAAAAAGGGGAAGGCAAATCTAGGGTTTTGGAGAAACTAGATCTAAGATCTGGGGGTTTTGGTGGGGTATTTATGGATTCTATGAATAGAATAGGGTTCTAGGGGGTGTGGTGGTGGTATGGTATAAGTTTGGGTAGGTTTAGGGTCGTGCCGTCGCCGTAGGCAATTTTCGGCGACGACTCTCGGGTTTCTGGGTTTTCAGATCTTAGATCTGAGATTTTTGGGGGAGTTTTTGGGCGGCTAGTTGGTATGGTGGGTTTAGGAGGTGCAGGGGATTATATGGGGTAAGTTTGGGTGGCTTTGAGGTTCTGCCACCGTCGTAGGCGATTTTCGGCAGCGGTTCTAAGGCGGAGTTAAGGTTTCTGTTTCTTTTCAGGTTCAATATCTACTGATTTTCATGGGGTTTATGGGGTTTTAATTAGTGGGAGGAGGCTGGAAAGAGTGAGAGGAGTTGATATGGGTGGTTTTTGGGTGGTTTTAGGTGTTGCCGCCGCTGTAGGAGAATTCCGGCGGCGGCTCAGGGCGGAGGGTGGGAGGCGGCTAAGGTTAGGGTAACTATAGAGAGAGATGTGAGAGAGTGGGGAGATGAAATGATGGGGATATGAGTTATTAGGACATATATATATATTAAATGATAGGCGAGTTCCGGGCCGTTGGATCTATTGAAGATCAACGGCCTGGATTGCCTGTCACCAAAACGGTGTCGTTTGGTTAGGCGGGAGACTGGACCGGTTTGGGTATTTGGGCTCGGGCATTTTGGATGGTGGATTAGGGATTGTGATGGTTTTAGAACTGGCCCAGTCCGGCCAAGGTGTATCTAAACCCAATTTGCTTTAATTAATTTATAAAATCTATTTAATCTAATCAAATCCTAAATTAAGCACTAAATTATCTTAAATTATAAAATTAAACTAACTACCTATTTTTATTATTTACATAATTAGTCAATCTTAATTTTTTTAAAAGAAAAATTACTAATTTTAATCACTAAAACTAAAAATGTTAAAAAAAATCATTTTTATAAAGTAATTTTCTTGTAATAATATAATCAAATTATGTATTTAGGTACTAGATTCAATTAAAAACCTAACAATGCTATATGATGAGAATTTATATATATATATATATATATATATATATTGTTATTTTCCATGAATTTAAAAAATGAAAAATGAAACTACATGCAAATAATTTCAAATAATTACAAAAAATCCTAAAAAAAGTTCTAAAAATAAATAGGAATAATCTATTTAAGGATATGTATGATGAGGCTAAGACTCGGATGAGGACTGTGGGTGGTGAGTCGGACCATTTCCCTGTGGTGATGGGGTTGCACCAGAGATCGGCTCTTAACCCATTTGTTTTTGTCTTGGCGATGGATGTACTATCACGTCACATCAAAGGGGAGGTGCCTTGGTGCATGCTATTTGTCGATGATATCGTGTTGATTGACGAGACGCATAGAAAAGTTAACGTGAGGTTGGAGGTTTGGAGACAGGCCTTAGAGTCTAAAGGTTTCAAACTGAGTAGAACCAAGACAGAATACATGGAGTGTAAGTTCAGTGACGGGACCCATGATGCAGATGTAGAGGTTAAGCTTGATGCTCAAGTTATCCCCAAAAGAGTGAATTTTAAGTATCTCGGGTCTATTATCCAGGGTAATGGGGAGATTGACGAAGATGTCACGCATCGTATCGTAGCAGGATGGATGAAGTGGAGGCTCGCTTTTGGTTTTTTGTGTGATAGGAATATGCCGCTAAGACTTAAGGGTAAGTTTTATCGAGTGGTGGTTCGACCGGCTATGCTGTATGGGGATGAGTGTTGGCTAGTCAAGAACTCCCATGTGCAGAAGATGGGAGTAGCAGAGATAAGGATGTTGAGATGGATGTGTGGGTGCACCAGGAAAGATAGGATTAAGAATGAAGTTATCCGGGGCAGAGTGGGAGTACCTCCATGGAGGACAAGATGCGTGAGTCGAGGCTGCGATGGTTCGGACATGTTAAGAGAAGAAGCATTGATGCTCCTGTTAGGAGGTGTGAGACGTTGGCCATGGAGAGTTTGAGAAGAGGTCGAGGGAGGCCTAAGAAGTATTGGGGAGAGGTGATTAGGCAGGACATGGCGCTGCTTCAGCTCACTGAGGATATGACACTTGATCAGAGGGTGTGGAAGTCGAGGATTAAGGTATAAGGTTAGTAGGTAGCTTATAGTGTTCACCGATAGGTTTAGTAGCATGCCTTTCTCTGATATTCTTAGATTTTATTACGGTATGTAGTTTTGTTCGTCTCGGGTATTGTATTTCCTGTTGCTATTATTGGATACTATTTATCCTGTATTACGGTATGTGATTCTTATTTTTATTTTTATTATTATTTTTTTTTTTTTTTTTTTTTTTTTTTGTTTTTTTTTTTTTTTTTTTTTTTTTTTGTTTTTTTTTTTTTTTTTTTTTTTTTTTGTTTTTTTTTTTTTTTTTTTTTTTTTTTGTTTTTTTTTTTTTTTTTTTTTTTTTTTGTTTTTTTTTTTTTTTTTTTTTTTTTTTGTTTTTTTTTTTTTTTTTTTTTTTTTTTGTTTTTTTTTTTTTTTTTTTTTTTTTTTGTTTTTTTTTTTTTTTTTTTTTTTTTTTGTTTTTTTTTTTTTTTTTTTTTTTTTTTGTTTTTTTTTTTTTTTTTTTTTTTTTTTGTTTTTTTTTTTTTTTTTTTTTTTTTTTGTTTTTTTTTTTTTTTTTTTTTTTTTTTGTTTTTTTTTTTTTTTTTTTTTTTTTTTTTTTTTTTTTTTTTTTTTTTTTATTTTTTATTTTTTATTTTTTATTTTATTTATTTATTTTTTATTTTTTATTTTTCTTTATTTTGGTTTTTTAACTTTTTGGTTTTTAGCCTAGGGTCTATTGGAAACAACCTCTCTACCTGCACTAGGTAGGGGTAAGATTTACATACAGACTATTCTTCCCAGACCCCACATGTTGGGACTAGACTGGGTTTTTTGTTGTTGTGTAGGAATATTTTGGTGAGGTAAAATTTACATGCTCACATTATTAGAGGGAGGTTCAAGTCAGGATGATCATTTAGTTCTAACCGCAACCTATTTGAAGATAATCATGATTTTCGTCTGAAAAATAACAGAGTGCTACTCGAGTTGAGACAAATTTTGCGGAGGAGATTTACAGATGCGGCCTGTTGTACGGTAAGTATAAAAGGTGGATCAAGTTTATTTTATACAAAGTTCAGGCCAAGGGGAGGAATTATTAAGCGTTTCACCTAATTTTCTTACCATATTTGATTTTTTATCTTAGAAGGAAGGGCAACATATTTACCATAATTGATTTTACTTTTTATGGAAAGGAAAATATAAGTTTTTCATATTTGGCTAGTCTTTTTCTTGTAGGAAAAGGTTTTAGACTTCTGTAAATTGAGAATTCTTCCTTTTCCTTTACTAGCATCTACAATGTAGCTATAAGAGGTTTGAGATTCTTGTTTAGGGAGAGAATTTTTGGTACAAGTTTTAGCCTACCACTTATGTGTGCCTTTTTGTGAGGTTGTTCTCTCAATATTTTGTCCTCTCTTTTATATAGTGAAATTTCTCATCTCCACCTATGGACGTAGATCAATTGACCGAACCACGTTAAACGTTTGTGTCTTTTTTAATTTCTCTTTTGTTGTCCGATTTAACGTCGTTCAAAATTTACTTTACTAGATTCCGCTTGACACCTGATTATTTTGATCGTAACAAACTCATCTTTATCTCATCCTCCCTAGATATTTTTCTTATCTCTTGCAAGTTTAAGCTGGTGTTTGGACATAATATATGTTTGAAAAGTAATAGGAGAAGTTACCTAACTCACGTTGGTAGCAGAAAAAAGAAGTAGGGGAGAGGGTCTCCTATGTCTTGGAAAAGATATTGTTTGACAACCAAATTTGACCCTTTGCTTCCGTCAATTATACTATTCTGACGACCTCAATGTTAGCGATGGTGAGCCCCTTTCCGTCCCCCGAGAACCACCATCTGCACCCAACCACCTTTCAACTCCACATATTCCTTTAACAGTAAACAATTCCTCCCTTACCATGTACACAAGAAAAATCAACCCCACATCATTTACCCCTCTACTAGATCTACTTCCTCTTGTCGTCAAAACACGTGCTGCAACTTCTCAATCAACGGTGTACGAGATCCCAACTTGGCACATGATCAAAAACATTAATCAATCAGGTAAAGAAGCTGAATGTGGTTCTTCTTACACTTCTTATGTAAATACGGTTGGGAATCGTCCTTTTGTTAGAAACAGCGTCAGTTTGCACCCAAAACTCATGAAATGGTAAGCAGGAAACCTGTTGTATTTAGTGACTTGTTAGCCTGAACTTGTAAATAGACAATTATTGATGTATGTATTTTCCGACATTAAGGTAGTAGTAAGAGGGAGCACTCTGAATGTCATTAGCGCTTACGCGCCGCAAACGGGCTTCGACTAGGATGTTAAAAGGAGCTTCTGGGAGGCGCTGGATGAGGTGATGTGGGGTATTTTGCCTACGGAGAAGCTATTCATAGGAGGGTATTTCAATGGTCATATTGGGTCGTCTGTTGGTGGCTATGGTGAGGTGCGCTGTGGCTTCGGCTTTGGTGATAGGAACGGGGGTGGTACCTCACTATTGGATTTCGCTAGAGCTTTTGAGTTGGTGATTGTGAAATCTATGTTTCCGAAAAGGGAGGAACATTTGGTTAATTTCCGGAGTATGATGTCTAAGACTCAAAGTGACTATGTCCTCCTAAGGAGGTGTGATAGGGGGTTGTGCGAGGATTGAAAAGTGATTCTAAGTGAGAACCTCGCAACTCAACATAGGCTCCTGGTGATGGACGTCGGTATCTTGATGAAAAAGAAGAAGAGGTTTATACGGGGTCAGGCGAGGATCAGGTGGGGAGAGATAATGCGCAGGATTTGGAAGGGCGACTGACAAATATGGGTGCCTGGAAGAGTGGTAGGGACACTAGCGCTATGTGGACAAAGACGGCGGAATGTATAATGGAGGCAGTAAGAGAGGTGTTGGGAGTTTCAAAAGGTTACGTCGGCGGGCACCAAGGCGACTGGTGGTGGAATGACGTGGTCCAAGGTAAAGTGGAAGCCAAGAAAGGGTCTTACATTAACTCAGTAGAGAGAAACGATGAGGATCAAAGGAGAGCGAACAGAGAAAGATATAAGTAGACTAGGAAGGTGGAAAAATTAGCGGTCACAGAGGCTAAGACTACTGTTTTTGGTTGGCTTTATGAGGAACTTGGGAGTAAAGGTGGGGACAAGAAGTTATTTTGGTTGGCCAAAGTTGAAGAGAAGAAAGCACGACCTGGATCAACTGAGGTGCATCAAAGACGAGGACGGTAGAGTATTGATGGAAAAGGCCCAGATTAGGCAAAGATGGCAGTCGTACTTTCATAAACTTCTGAATGAAGAGGGGGATGGAAACATCATGTTAGGGAAATTGGGGCACTCCGAGAGTCACCGAGACTTTAGGTATTGTAGGCGCATTAAGGTTGAGGAGGTCGTGGGTACGATGGATAAGATGAGTCAGGGCAAAGCGACCAGACCAGACGGCATTCTAATAGAGTTTTGGAGATATACGGGTAGAGCAGGCTTGGAGTGGTTGACTGGGTTGTTTAATGTTATCTTCAGGACAAAAAGGATGCATGATGAGTGGCGGTGGAGTACAATGGTTCCGGTGTACAAGAACAAAGGGGATATCCAGAATTGTAACAACTATAGGGGTATCAAGTTACTAAGTCATACCATGAATGCTTGGGAGAGGGTGGTGGAAGGGAGGATAATGAGGGCAGTGTCTATATCAGGAAACCAGTTCGGGTTCATGACGGATAGTTCTACTACGGAAGCTATCCACCTTATCAGGAAGTTGGTGCAACTATAACAGGATAGGAAGAGGGATTTGCATATGGTGTTTATTGACCTAGATACGGCATATGACAAGGTACCTAGGGACGTCCTTTGGAGGTGTCTGGAGGTGAAAGGTGTGTTGGTGGCTTATATTAGGGCGATAAAGGATATGTATGATGGAGCTATGAATCGGGTTAGGACTGTGGGAGGTGACTCAGAGCCTTTTCCGGTGGTTATGGGGTTACACCAAGTATCTGCACTCAGCCCATTCCATTTGCTTTGGCGATGGACGCACTGACACACCATATCCAAGGAGAGGTGCCATGGTGTATGTTGTTCACTGATGATATAGTTCTGATTGATGAGATACGGCGTTAATGGGAGACTGGAGTACGACTAAGACGGAATATATGAAATGTAAGTTCAGCGACGTGATGGAGGAAGCGGATGTGGAAGTCAGGCTTGACTCACAGGTCATCCTCAAGAGAGAAAGTTTTAAGTACTTAGGGTCAATTATCTAGGGAGATGGGGAGATCGACGGGATGTTACGCAGCGTATTGGGGTGGGGTGGATGAAATGGAGGTTAGCGTCTGGAGTCCTGTGTGACAAGAAGGTGCCACCAAAACTCAAAGGTAAGTTCTATAGAGCAGTGGTTAGACCGGCCATGTTGTATGGAGCTGAGTGTTCACCAGTCAAGAATTCACATATCCAGAAGATGAAAGTAGCATAAATGAGAATGTTGAAATGGATGTGTGGGCACACTAGGATGAATAAGATTCGGAATGATGATATTCGGGAGAGGGTGGGCGTGGCTCCCATGGACGACAAGATGCGGGAAGCGCGGCTTGGATGGTTCGGACACGTGCAGAGGAGAATCCTAGATGCACCGATTAGGAGGTGTGAGCGGTTGACTTTGGCAGATACGAGAAGAGGCAGAGGGCGACCTAAGAAGTATTGGGGCGAGGTGATCAGGAAGGACATGGCGCAGCTTCATATTTTTTAGGACATGGCTCTTGATAGGAAAAGGTGGAGGTTAAGCATTAGGGTGGTAGGCTAGGGGGTAGTCGAGAGTTCTTCCCTCTTTGTACCGGTTAGTCTGATAGAGCTTAATTTAGGTTTTTTAGCGGTCTATGTTGTGTTCACATTGTTGTTTTGCATAGTTTTGTGCTATTGTCCTTTCACTCATTTGTTGTTGTTATTTTCTTTCTGGCATCTTTTGTTGTTACATGCCTTTCCTATTGTTTCTTTTTTGATATTATTGTCTCTCCTGTTGAGCCGAGAGTATCCTGAAAATAGCCTCTCTACCCTTTTCGGGGTAGGGGTAAGGTCTGCGTACACCCCACTCTCCCCAGACCCCACTAGTGGGATTTTACTGGGTATGTTGTTGTTATTGTTGTAGTATTTTCCGACATTAGACCCACAATTAATATAATTAGGAGTGAGTTTGCAAGATCTATACAGTTAAGATCGGGGAATATGACATGCACCATATTTTTTTCTGGACTTTGATAATATAGAAGACCATATCAATATTTCTTCCAGGAAATGTATTACACGTGGGGAAAACAATATCATGGATGGATAGATTGACCTACCATAGCTTCCTTGGCACTACAATGAATGGGACGCCTATGTCATATTATCGAACCAATTGGTATCCCTCTAATAATGGTTAAGGTAACTATCTCCAAAACTATATATACCCACTACAACAAAAAAACTTAAAGTTGAAATTGACTTAATCAAACCTTTGTTAAACTTAGATCATTAGGAAGATTAGGAACGAGGAAGGTAACATTGAACTCACTATTACTCAAAAGTGGGGTATGAAGAAATGCCAGTGTATTGATTTTATTTGCAAAATCCAAAGGCATCATGATGAGAAATATAGAATCTTACTGTATACGGTCAAAATCGATTTCGCCTCTTGTGTGACTAATCGAGACTGGAATATGATAGGTTAAAGTTCGACTTGAACTATATCGAACCAAGGTGCGAAGTTATATCGTTAAGCTTGAGACTCCGGGATCGAACAAAATCGTGATCAGATGAGATCGAGGGAGATTTTCCGAGCCGAATAACTGAAGGACGAAATATTCGCGATCGGTTGTAGATCACGACAGAAATCTCGACACGTATCAAGGATAGGCCGATTATTTAGCAAATCCTGAGATTTTTTACCTTGTGTGGAATTTTATCAAGAGTAGGACTCCCCTACTATATAAAGGGGGTCTGATCATTTATAACACACATCACAATACGCAACACAAAGCAATATACTGTCATTTCTAATTTTTATCATCTTGTTATTCTGCTCATACATCAGTGGAGGCATCTCTTGGTTCAAGGGTGATTGAACTCGAGGGCCAAGGTTGTTCGATTTGCGTGGTTTGCATTTATTCTTTTATGGTCAATTTTAATATTAATCTGCTTTCTTAGTTTGTATCAAGTTATATCACATATCCTTAAAACCACGTATAAATTCAATTATTATCCAATTCTTTAGGTAAACAGTTTGGCGTCCACCGTGGGGTTAAGGATAATATTGATTACCTGGTACAAACTTTGATAATACACACTATTTTACACTTGTTCTTTGGAGTATCTTTGATTCCAGGATCAAAATGTTGAACTCTCAATCATCACCCCTACACATGGACAATGATATTGGTCACCACGACAAAAATGATAACATAGCACCAAGGAACGACGTACCTCTAGTTGGCCTTGATGGAGTTCTGGTTGTAGATCCAATCAACGTCAGCTCACATGTAGCCATCAACACAAATATGGCCGTCGATCCCGATAGCAACATCTGTAGGTATGTTCAATCAGCCACTCAAAGCACACATGGCGGCGAAGAGGGCAAGATAAGCCTACGGCTAATCTTCGAAATGTTGCAGGTTTAACAAGAAGTGATAGCCCAGCTCCAAAACCAGAATCACCTACCAAGCAGGATTGACCCGAGCCGTCCTAGGAAGTTGTCCACAAGGTCGAATCAGTTTCAAGGAAATTGAACGAGAAGGAATTGAGGGCATATCCTGCAATCATGAAGATGCTTGAAGAACTAACAAAATGAGTTGAGTCTGGGGAAAAGAAGATCAAGGCAAACGACAAGAAGGTGGAAACTTACAGCTCCAAGGTCGATAAAATCCCGGGAGCACCGCCAACATTGAAGTGGCTAGATTCCAAAAAGTTTGTGCAAAAACCTTTCTCCCCGAGCACAACTCCCAAACTGATTCCCAAGAAGTTCCGCATGCCCGAGATTCCTAAATAAAATGGAACGACCGACCCGAACGAGCATGTCACCTCTTACACACGTTCTATCAAAGGGAATAATCTGGAGGATGACGAGATCGAATCGGTCTCGCTAAAGAAATTCGGGGAGACCCTGTCAAAGGGAGGTATGATATGGTACCACAATTTACCACCTAATTCTATTGAATAATTTGCTACGCTTGCAGATTATTTTGTAAAGGCACACACTGGGGCATCAAGATCGAAACCAGTAAGTCAGACCTTTTCAAGGTAAGGCAGAAGGACAAATGAAATGCTGAAATTTGTGTCTCGATTCCAAATGGAACGAATGGATCTACCACTGGTCGCCGATGATTGGGTTGTTCAAGCTTTCACCCAAGGACTCAATTTTCGAAGCTTAGTGGCTTCGCAGTAGTTGAAGCAGAATTTGATTGAATACCCGATTGTTACTTGGGTCGATGTGCACAATCGGTATCAACCAAAGATCAAGGTCGAAGACTACTAGCTTGGGTCTCCTTCCGGGTGCGTTTATCCTATCAGGACCGTTGATAGAGTCAAAAGGGAGATTGAACGAGAACTAAGGTTGAACAAGGATCGGTACCTGCCGTATAATGGAGATCGTAGGAGCAGCTAATCTGGAAAAATCTTGTACGAAACGAAAGGAGGAATGACTGAGGTCAGAGCTCTCGAGGGCTCATGAACAAAAACGGCTTCGACAGGCCTATCGGACCTAAAGAGGCATCACGATTATCAGAATATAACTTTAATATTGACGCAGCCGCCATCGTATCAGCTATCGGACGCATCAAAGATATCGAATGGCCTCGACCTTTACAAACCGATCCAGCCCAAAGAAATATCAACCAAATATGCAAGTATCATGGCACCCATGGCCACAGAATGGAAGATTGTCGACAGTTAGAGAAGAAGTAACCTGGTTATTCAACTACGGGCACCTTCGGGAGTTTTTGAGTGACCGAGCCAAGAATCATTTCAGAAACAGGGATTCCAATTAACAAAGTGAGCAAAAAGTACCTCAATACATCATTCATATGATTATCGGAGGGGTCGATGTTTCCCAAGGTCCGATGTTAAAATGCACCAAGGTGTCAATCACAAGAGAGAAACAAACTTGGAACAACATTCCACAAGGAACCTTATCTTTCATTGACGAGTATGCAGAAGGAATCATGCAGCCCCATAATGATGCATTGGTAATATCTATAATCATGAATAAAACTCTAGTTAAACGCGTGTTAATTGATCTAGGTAGTTCGGACAACATCATTCGATCGAGCGTCGTAGAACAACTCGGCCTACATGACCAAATCGTGTCTGCGGCCCGAGTGCTAAACGGATTCAATGGCTTGTGAAAGGACTATCCAGGAGACCAAGTTTTATGTGATCAAAGGGTACATGAGATACAACGCCCTGTTCGGGAGACCGTGGATCCAAAACATGAGGGTTGTTCCTTCACCATGTGTTAAAATTCCCAACACCATAGGGGAATAAAACAATCTATAGGGAGCAACCCCCGGAGGAAATGTTTGTCGACGATGAAGTGATTCCAATATCAAGACTCTCATCGCCAAAGGAGTCAGGTTTGAAAGCAAAATAGGAATCCAAATAGCAATCACCGACTCCGGCCTTGAGCCAACTGGACAAGCAGGGGACAGACAAAGACGATTATTATAGGGTTCCTTGATCCTTCATAGTTCCTGATGATTCCGACGCTACCAAATCAATGGTGAAAGAGCTGGAGTAGGTCATGCTAGTTAAACATCTGCCGGATCGAAAGGTATACCTGGGCATGGAGTTAAATTTCGAGCTCGGGAAAAAAACTCATTCAATTTCTTATAGCTAACATGGATTGTTTTGCTTGGTCCCATCTCGACATAATAGGAATCCCACCAGATATCACCACTCATAAACTGAGCTTGGACCCGAAGTTCCATCCGGTGAAGCAGAAAAGGAGACCCCAGTCCGAGATCAAGCATGACTTCATCAAAGATGAGGTAACGGAACTCCTTAAAATAGGGTCCATACGGGAAGTCAATTACCAAGAGTGGGTAGCAAACGTAGTAGTAGTCCCTACGAAAGGGAAAAAACTAAGAATGTGTGCGGATTACAAGTATTAAAATAAAGCATGCCCAAATGACTCTTTTCCTTTGCCTAACATCAATCGCATGATCGATGCCACGGCCGGCCATGGGATCCTCAGTTTCTCGATGCCTATTCTAGGTACAACCAAATACAAATGAACATGGATGATCAGGAAAATACCTCCTTGATCACTAAGTATGGAACATAGTGCTATAACGTAATGCCATTTGGATTAAAAAATGTTGGTGCCACTTACCAATGCCTGGTAAACCAGATGTTCAAAGAACAAATAGGGAAATCTATAGAATTTTATACTGACGATATGTTAGTTAAGTACCTGCAAGCAGAGGAACATTTGAAGTAATTGCATGAAACCTTCCGTATATTAAGGAAGTACAACATGTAGATAAATTAGGAAAAATGCGTGTTCGGAGTCGGGTCAGGTAAATTTCTCGGATTCATAGTATCCAACTGATGAATCGAGATCAACCCCGACAAGATCAAAGGTATTGAGGATATCACGGTAGTGGACAACGTGACGGCGGGCAAAGTCTAACCGGGCGCATAGCTGCCTTGGGGCGATTCATCTCGAGGTTCTCTGATAAGAGTCATCGATTTTTCTCGTTGTCGAAGAAGAAAAATAACTTCACATGAACTCCGAAATTCCAACGGGCCTTGGAAGAACTTAAGCGATACTTGTCGATCCCTCCACTGCTTCACACATCGAGGGCAGACGAACAACTGTACTTATATTTGGTAGTATCAGAGATAGCGATAAGTGGAGTCCTAGTTCGGGAAGAATAAGGTACGCAATTTCCGATTTATTATGTTAGTCGGACCTTGGATGAGGCTGAAACTAGATATCCCAACCTAGAAAATTAGTGCTCACTTTATTAAGCGCCTCTAGGAAACTAAAACCGTACTTTCAATGCCACCCTATATGCGTTGTGACAACTTACCCATTATGAAATATAATGCATAAACCCGAAATCTCGGGATGATTGGCCAAGTGGGCCGTAGAAATCAGTGGGTACAATATTGAATATCGACCCCAGACAGCCATTAAGTCTCAAATTATGGCAAATTTTGTGGCTGACTTCACGTTGGCCTTAATACCCGACGTTGAAAGAGAGTTGTTGGTAAACTCGGGGACGTCCTCGGGAATATGGACCCTCTTTACGGACGGTGCATCGAACGCAAAGGAGTCCGGACTTGGCATCATACTGAAGCCACCTACATGCAACGTGGTTAGACAATCCATTAGAACTGTGAAACTGACTAACAACGAGGCCGAATATGAGGCCATGATTGCAGGTCTCGAACTATCCAAGAGCTTGGGGAGAAGGTGATCGAAGCTAAGTGTGACTCCCTCATTATTGTAAAGCAGGTTAACCGAATGTTAAGTTAGAGAAGAACGAATGCAAAGGTACCTAGATAAGTTACATGTAATATTACATTGGTTTAAAGAATGGACTTTGCATCACGTACCTCGACATCAAAAGAGTGAGGCCAATGCCCTTGCAAACTTGGGGTCGTCGGTCGAGGACAACGAGCTAAACTTAGGGGCCGTTGTGAAACTCATGAGGTCAATAGTCGAAGAAGGTCACGCTGAGACAAACTCCACAAGCTTAACCTGGGATTGGAAAAATAAATATGTATAGTGTTTGAAGACTGGTAAACTTCCCTCAGATCCAAAAGAATCGAGGGCCATGCGCACAAAGGCAGCCCGATTCACATTGTCCGAAGACGGAACCTTGTTCAGAAAAATGTTCGATGGCCCACTAGCAATATGTTTGGGACCAGGAGATACCGATTATGTTCTGAGGGAAGTTCACGAGGGCACCTGCGGAAATCATTCAGGTGCCGAATCATTGGTTTAAAAGTTAATCAGATCCGGCTATTATTGGTTGGCATGGAAAAAGATGCGAACGCGCTTGTTCGAAAGTGTGACAAATGCCAAAGATATGCTCCAATGATTCACCAACCCGGGGAACTGCTACATTCAGTCTTGTCACCATGTCCATATATGAAGTGGGAAATGGACATCGTTGGCCCTCTTCCATGGGCACCATTTAAGGCTCAATTTATCTTATTTATAACTGACTATTTTTCTAAGTGGATTGAAGCATCGACATATGAGAAAGTTAGGGAGAAGGAAGTCATCGACTTCATTTGGGACCACATCATATGTCAGTTCGGGATGCCATCCGAAATTGTGTGTGATAACGGTAAACAGTTTATCGGCAGCAAAGTGACCAAGTTTCTCGATGAGCATAAGATTAAAAGAATCTTATCGACAGCTTATCACCGTAGCAGGAACGGGCAAGCCAAATCAACCAACAAAAACATAATCCAAAACCTTAAGAAGAGGTTAACCGACGCCAAAGGGAAATGGTAGGAGATCCTACCCGAAGTCCTTTGGGCATACCGTACAACTGTGAAGTCCAGTATCGGTGCTACTCCATTTTCATTGCTTTATGGCGCCAAAGCCCTTATACCAGTCGAAGTTGGGGAGCCAAGTATCAGATACTGATATGTAACAAGGGAGTCAAATGACGAAGCCATAAATACGAGCTTGGAGCTATTGGATGAAAGGCATGAAGCCGCCCTTTTTGATTGGCTGCCCAAAAAAAAGGGACGACGGGTAATACAATCGAGGGCCAACCTTCGATACTTTGATGTCGGGGACCTAGTGATAAGAAAAGTCACCCTAAACACCCAGAATCCGAACGAAGGGAAATTGGGTCTGAACTGGGAAGGACCGTACTAGATTCTCGACATCACCGGGAAAGGATCATATAAGCTCGGAATGATGAACGGAGAACAACTACTTAGCATTTGGGATATATCTCACCTAAAACAATATTATTGCTAAGGTACGACCCCATTTCATTTCCTTTTTATTTCAGTCTAACACTTTCAGGTGATCAACAAGAAGCGGCACAAAGATTTTAGGTTTGAAAGCACGTGTTGCATTCTTTTTTCCGTAGACCGGTTTTTTCCCATATGGGTTTTTCGGAAAGATTTTTAACGGGGAAACAATGGATCGTGCTAATTTTCAAGTTCAATTATAAATCTGTACCGAAGATCAATTTAATAATATCCGAGGTTCCTCTACAATCAACCTCGAATACTGGGGGGGTATTACCCTAGGATATGCATTACCTTCAGATATCAACTTTAGCAAGGAAATTACTTCGTAAAGGAAGTGTATCCATTGGTAGGATTTATTGTAAGGGCCAAACGATCAAACAAACCATGCCCACATAGATTGCTCGAGCCCTGGCATAAAACATGTACGCATGTATGATTGTTTTGCACAAGATAAAGAGAAGTAATTTCCTTGCAATCATCTTATGTTTTTAAAATTTCCTCTTTACATCCCTTAAAGAGTTTCGAACTTCCCATCTCTTGAAAATAACGAGCCCAAGGGTAGTCTATAACCGGAATACGAACAACTACTTCTCTCACTCGGGAACTGTCGTCCGAAAAACTAGAAAGGCCAAAGTCACAGGGCCTTGGGGGCATAAGACCTATTAGGAAACTTCGTTGTTTTTAAATTCCATGGCCACCCCAATCGATTATTATCTTGGTCCAGCCCGGATATCTCGGGAAAACAAGTCCAATGGGCAGCTCCTGAACTAAAAGGCTACGACCAAATTAAAACAACTCAGAGATGTCTGAAACCCGTAACAAAAACTAGGCCTTTGAAAAAGAAATTTCACAACCGGTTCTAAAGGCTACCCTTGGAAAACTTTAATATCGACTACCTACATGGGGAAAAAGTTTCTGGTAACACCGAACCCCTAAGACGACTTAAAACAAAGTAAGGCAAAAGCAAAGTTTGTTTGAACTTTCGAACATAGCCTGAATTATTTTATGTTAAGGAGTTCCGGCCCTTATGAATACAAGTAATAAAGCAAAGGGAAAATTTGAAAGCCAAAGGGGAAAGAAAGCCTTGTATATATAATCTTTTTACAAAGGCCAGAATGTCCCGATATAGAAATTTACAATTGCCAAAGCGGCCTCAAAAAGATACAAAAGGCAAAAATAAAAACATCTAAATGCCTAAGTGGCCTGGTCCTCATCGGGGACAGCATCTTCATCCTCGGGGTCTTCCTCACCTTCAGATTCAGTTAAGCTCTCAGAATCTTCCATGGGAAAAGCCAGCTTCTGAGCCCTGGCTTTTTCTACCTTGGCATTCTCGATTTTCGCTAGTTTGTCAAAGCCCTGAGCATGGACTCCCTCGAGGTCTTCCCTTAGAGATTTCCACCTTGCATGATCCACCATGCTCTTAGCCTGCACCTGAATAGCCTCTACGTCAACCTTGAATTGGGCCACTTTAGCATCGGTCTTGGTATTGGCCACGGCAACCTCAGATTTGGCTGCCTCGAGCTCTGTGGCTAGGCTCTCTTGGCCAGAAATAGCCGAGTTTATCTTAGATTGGAGCTCCTCGATCCTCTTGACCTGCACTGAGGTCTTCTCTTTTGTAGCCCGAAGCTGGGCCTCGGCCGACGTCAGGTGCTTGGACAACTTCCTTTTCCAAGGTTATGAGGTCCATGTTTTTCCGGAGCTCCTCGGCCTCTGTTTGTATCACGTCTACCTGCGCATGTAGCTGCCCTATTTTTTCAAGCCTTTGCCGAACCTGCAGGATCGGATCGTTAGCCACTAAGTCCAGTTCATCGTCATTATCTTGAAGTACTCGATTTACCTGCTCTGCGCACTTGGCACACTCCTTCTGAGCCGTTTCTAACTCGGTCTGAAGTTTCTGACTCAGAAGCTTATAAGTATCCCTCTTCTCGGTAAGCTCCCAAACCTCATCCTCGTGCTGGGTTAATTCCTTCCGGATTTGGAGGAAAACCTCATGGTGCAATACCGAGGCCTGCAAGCATAAAGAAAGGTGTTAGTATTATTTGCAACTTCAAATTTAAAATAAATAATGAAGGAACACTTGAAGTTACCCGATTCAAAGCATGATGGGCTTCATTAAATAGGAAGGGCGCTTCCACCGCGTCCATCACGACCTGGTCCTCTTTGGTCACCAATCAACTAAGGTAGCTAGCAACCCCCTTGGGGGCAGAGAAAACCTTGGCATCCTCCGGGACAGAGAAAAGTATTGATCATCTGCAGTCGGGGTTAACACTCAGGGCTGGGAACCGATTCACCATCTTTGGGCTCGATGAAGACCCACTGGCCACCGATGATGGTACCTTCTTTGGAACTGACAAGTCACCAAGCCCGGTGACATATTCTGAGGCACCGGACTCTAACCCATCTAAGAATTTATGGATATCAGTCGCTCCTTGAGTCCCCTCTTAAGAACGGCCTTCTAGCATACCTACCTCGCGTATCATGGAGTCTGAGAACTGAGGGACCCGGTAAGGTCGATCTCCCCAAGCTTGTCTCAGGGAAACCTTCCTCTACTCCAGAAGTTTCGGCCCCGCTTTGTCTCTCAACCTCCTTGGCCTGGGACAAAGTAGCCACACCCGTTCCGGTTCACAAGTCCCGGCCAATGCCTTCTCGACAGCCTTCCCAGCTTGAGGCAAAGTAGTATGCTCCCGAGTCACTAGCTCAGAGTTATCTTCTTCTTCTTCTTCTTCTTTGGACTCATCCATCTGTAGGCTGATCGCGTCCGATGGAAGAGCGCTATTACTTTCCTTAGCTTTACGCGCCAGCCTCTTCTTTGGTTTTCTCTTATCCGAGTCCAGAGATCTCGGGGCCCCTTTTCCATTTCTTTTCGTCACCTTGATTCGGAGTAGGGGACTCGAGAGGAACATCCTCATCCTTGGATGGAGTCCTCATAGAAACATCCTTAGGGATACCTACAAAAGAAAACAGAGCCTATAATAAGTTGACAGCACGACGAGAAAGTCAAAACCTTATTGAACCAGAAAAGGAAACTTACCATGATTACGGGCCTCCCATCGACCCTTCGATAATTCCATCCAAGCACGCTCGGAATATGGTCTCTATGAAACAAGGTCCTTGACCCATTCCTTGAGTTGAAGAACCACATCCGGCATTTTTGGCCACAGCTGCAACACCAAAACACCGATAAGAAAGGAGACAAGAGGAGAAACAATAGATTAAATCTTCAAGGCAGAGTAGTACTTACGTTTCATGTTCCATTTCTCGTGGAATAGCATGTCCTCGGTAGGGATCAAATCTGAAGTCTTTATTCGAACAAAACAACCCATCCAACCTCGATCCCAAAACTCATCTATACTCAAGAACGGGGCCCTACTGGCACGACAAGAAAGCTTTATTAACACCCTCGACAGTCCGACTGTACAAGCGCATAAGATGATCGAGGGTGAAGGGACACACCTCGATTTGGTTTACAAAGAATCGAAGAATAATTACTATTCTCTAGAAAGAGGGGTGAACCTGACCAAGAGTCACTCGTACCTCTTGCAGAAGGCAATGATGATCGGGTCTAAGGGACCCAGCGTGAAGGGGTAGGTGTAAACACTAAAAAACCCCTCCACGTGGGTAGTGATTGATTCCTCAGGCGAAGGCACAACCACATGCTTATTATCCCAGTTGCAATATTCTTTGACCTTGGTGAGGAGATCATCGGTGATCATACATATCTACCTCGAGACCGGATCGCATCGACCCGGTACAAAAGATGCTTTTTCGATCTTAAAATAAGCTACGGTTGGGCACACTGTAGGAACGAACTCTTCAGGGTGTGGTTCCACCACAGCCCCGTCGGTCACAATGAAGAGGCGGCCTCCTTTTGCTAGACATTCTTAGTAGTTTTTTCCATTGTAGATTAGAAGAAAGGGAAATTAGGAAGGTATACTTAGTGGTTTGTTAAAAGTTCAACAAATTTGGGTGCAAAAATTGGAGAGCAAAGGTATTTTTGAAGAACAAGAATAGAAGGAGCTTTGAACGTAAAGTTTGAATGAATGAAAGTTAGGGTATTTATATCTTGTTAATGATGGTTCAAAACCCGTAGGGGCCGACCAGCACTGATAGGAATTTAATGCCTTGGTAACTGGACCGATGAGACATTTCAGTAACCATTTGTCTCCTACATCATAGTCGGGTGTCTCAGTGACCGTTTGTTGCTTACGTCGTGGCCCATCGAGATGGGATTCGGAAGTTCATATCGTTTCTCATCATCTCCTCTCCGAGAAAAGAGGGGACTATATGTATACGGTCAAAATCGGTTTTGCCTCTTGTGTGACTAATTGGGACTGGAATATGATAGGTTAATATTCGACCTCGAATTATATCGAACTGAGGTGCGAAGTTATATTGTTAAGCTTGAGACCCCGGGACTGAAATAAATTGAGATAAGACGTGATCGAGGGAAATTTGCCGAGTCGAATAACATAAGGCAAAATATTCGTGATCAGTTGTAGATCACGGTGAAAATCTCGGTACGTATCAAGGATAGGCTGATTAATTAGAAAATCATGAGATTTTTTACCTTGTATAGAATTGTATCAAGAGTAGGACTCCCTATTGTATGAAGAGGGTCTGATCATTTATAACACACATCACAATGCGCAACGCAAAGCCATATACTGTCATTTCTATCTTTTACATCTTGTTATTTTATTCATACATTAGTGGAGGCATCTCTTGGTTCAAGGGTGATCGAACTCGAGGGCCAAGATTGTTCGATTTGTGTGATTTTCATTTATTCTTTTATCGTCGATTTTAATATTAATCTGCTTTCTTGATTTGTATCAAGTTATATTACGTATCCTTAAAACGGCGTATAAATTTAATTGTTATCTTATTTTTTGGTTAAACACTTACACCTTGAGACAAGGAAGGATACACGAAAAGATGATAAACATAATGGAACTGAAACGTCAAAGAAAGGTAATCTCTAAGAACAAAAGAATGCCCAACAAGTTTTCCTCTGCCTCATTTCAAGGCCCCTCAAACACATGAATCTTGATAATGTGCAAGAAGAAGAAGAAGACCAAAATTCCTAAAGATTCGAGGGAACACGAGGAAAATCAAGCAGGAAAAAGAATCTGACTTCATAAAAATTGAAGACCATTGCCAAATCATAGACAACTCCATGATTGATATGAAGGAGGATGAACCTCAAAAAGATAACATGAAAAGAAGAAAATTCTCTGCAAAGATAGCCATTCCTCTTATATTGGCCTTGAAGAAATAATAGATGATCATCTCTTTGTTTTGGATCCTTACCTTGCAGAGAAGTGTGCAGGTAGAAGACCCTGTGAGAAAGAGCAGGAATAACTTGATGGGAATAATTCTAGATTGAGTGATCAAGAAGGCAAAATGGGAGGGGCTATATACAGAATCAAAATGATGAAATATTAGAGGATCTTGGACTCACCAAATCTGATGATGAACACAATAGGAAATCTAAGAAAACTTCTAATAGGTAAAATTTTAGCTCATACCTCTAAACAAGTGCAATATAGTGTTGCTTATGTCAACAACTTGTCTACAAGGAAAAACTACACCTCTTCTAAGAGGAGAGGAATAAACTCAATTCAGGAAGAGACAATCATCAACAACAAATGGCAAAAAGATCATCACTATAACATTTCCCATTATTAATACAATCTCTTGGAATATTAAGGTAAAACTGAAAGAGTCAAACTCATCCAACAACAATATAATCTTCCTAATATGTTCCTTCAAGAACCCATGGTTAGAGCAAGGAAAGTTGATAGGTTTAGGAGGAAACTAGGGTTTCAACATTGTTTTTTCAATTGCTCTAATAAAATATAAATTTTTCAGTCTTCTAAATATGACTTAGATATTCTAGACGATAAGGAGAAACAACTGCTAGTCCAGATCAAGCAAAACCAGGGCCCTATCTCCTACTATATGTTTGTGATGTATGCTAAGTGCGATGAACAACATAGTAGTATCATGTGGGATGAATTAAGAGATATATCCAATAGGATTAAAGGCCCAATAAGATGTCATCAGTGAAGAAGAAGAAATGCAGGGAAGGAGGCCCTACAAAAATAATAAAATTATTGACTTTATATCCTGCTTAGCCGACGAGTCCGGAACACAATTATTGGGTTTCTGGACAAAAGTGAAATTAATATGTTGAAAAAAAAAGTTACATTTCTATATATAACGCGATAATATACCGCGCTATATATTAACAGAGTTTTGTCCGTTAATGTATATCGTGATATATTACCGCGTTATACATATATAGCGCCTAGATTTTCCGCATTATTCATTGACGATTTGACTGGCAGGTATAGCGCATGAAAATACAGCGTTATACCTATATATCGCATGAAATAAACGCGCTATAGTTGTTTCTGGGCCCACTAATATAGCGCACATTAAAAGAGTGCTATACATCAAAAATTTCAGCACCTCGGGCTAACCATTTCCTTATATAAAGGGGTTAGGATTTTAGGAAAATCCATTCAAAAAATATTCTAACTCCCGTTCAATTATTTCTTCTTGTTAAATTCTCAAGAATTTTTTTATAATGTCTGAAGAGCGTAGAATAAGAGTTTCGTTATATTGGGGTGGGGGTGAGGTTGTGATGGAGAATAACTCTGTCAGGTACAGTTTATCTCCACAGTATCATGTTAAATTATCACTTACAATGAAGTACAATAAATTGGTATCATTGTTATGCAAAAAAATGAGTGTGAGGAAACGTTCAGTGAAACTTAAAGTAACCGGAAGATATATGTATTCCATCACTTCGCAAGGGGTTGCTTTTTACTCGGAGTTTAACATCGACGATGATGAAACTTTGAAGGATTTTCTAAGGACTCCTGATGAATACCAGGAATTTCTTGTAATCAAAATGTTGGATATGTAAGTCAAGGTCGAAGACGTTCCCAACAATGAGGTTGCCCGTACTAGGGATAACCCCCAGTTATCGGGTGGTTGTTGTGGAGCAGTTTTTGCCGGACAGGTTCCAGATGAAAGAGTTTTCCTTGATTTAAGCTTATCACCGTCGGCGAATGAGCAACGAGGAAATAATTTCTCTCATGCTTTACATAATTCACAAGACGAGTGGTAAACTTCAATTTTCTTTTGTGTTGTGATGTACATTTTTGTTGTATTGAATTTGTATTAACGCTCATATCTTCCACAGAGGGTACCGGCCGAATATGACTTTTACAAGTTATGAACCCACGCGTAGTTGGAATATGCCTGGTTTTGGTGATTTGAATCATGGTGGTCCATCCGGGACTCATCACCAACATGAAAATGTCCATCATGGAATTTCATCACATTACGACTTGTAAGTGAAGTGATACAACTATATGGAAAGTATTTATTAATTTCAGTAGCTTATTATTTTGTTGGTTGTGCAGTGAAAACGAGCAAGTTGAACCACCTGTCCTCACTCAATTTCCCGAAGACGACGTATTAAATCGGGATCTGGCAGATGCACAGAGTGAGGAAGAGAACAGTGATTACGACAACAATGCCGAGGAATCCGGAGACGAGACACCCTTCCCTCATGAGGATGGTGATGAGGAGGATGAGAATGAAGGACCTGATTTGACGAGAGAGTATGCTCCACCCCTCCCCCTCTCTAGATGAAGAGTGTACGAGTCCCAAGTGTTGTTTCATTCAAGAGAGATTCCTTACCTTTTTAACTTGCCAAGCATTCCGAATGTGGAAGCTCTCACAAGGGCTTTTGATAAAATTCGGGCAGCAATGTGGGATGATTTTAGACCAACGGTGCTGGCAAAGGGCATGCTTTTTCCTGATAAAGCGCGCGTAAGCAGGGCTTGTAAAATGCATAACATAAAAGAGTGTCGTGAGATGATAGTATGAGAGTCAAGTCCCATTGTATACAAGGCTGCTTGCCGGAGGTGGTTTTGGCCATGCCATTGGATGTTGCGTGCGAGCAAGAAGAAGATAGGTCTGTGGAAATTGGGTAAATACATTCCTATCCACACATGTGAAATGGACACATTCAACGGGAATCACTTCAACTTGGATATTGACTTGATTTCTCTTGTCCTTATTCCACACCTCGAAGCGTCCATAAGGTATAAAATCAAACAGTGCATTACATCAGTCCACCAGGAATATGGCTATACCATTACCAAAAGAAAGGCATATCTCAGGCTCAAATGAGCGTTTGAAATTGTCTATGGTAATTGCGATAAGTCATTGCAGCTCTACCCATGTACATGGCCGCACTCCAGCACTTTAACCCCGGGACGATTGTTGAATGGAAGATTGAGCGTAGTCCGGGAAAAGTAGAATATATATTCAATTATGTGTTCTGGGCATTTAAACTAGCAATTGATGGTTTTTCGCATTGCCGGCCCGTAATATTCATAGACGGCACTCATGTCTATGGAAAGTACGATATCAAGTTGTTGATAGCCGTGGCAGTAGATGCTAATGGATAGATATTTCCTCTAGCTTTTGCTGTTTGTGCCAATGAAAGCCAAGAGACGTGGACACTATTTTTGAACCACTTGAAAGAGCACGTTGTCAAACAGCGTTCCGTTATTTGTCTAATATCTTATCGACATGGTGGTATCTTAAGTTCTGTGGAGAACCTTCCTGCATGGCAAGAACCTTATGCCTACAACAGTTACTGTGTGAGACACTTTAAGGCCAATTTTCAGAAGGCATATCCCAACAATGATCTGCATGATTTGATGTGGATGGCAGCAACAGACCACCAACAGCATAAATTCCGGAGGCACATGGAATCTATCAGGCAAGAAGAAGAGGCAGCCTATCGTTGGTTACTGCGACATCACCCTGAAAAGTGAACTTTTCATGCGGATGGTGGCAGATGATGGGGAATTCTGACTACAAACGGGTCGGAGTCTTTCAACGGGTTATTGAAGTCGGCAAGAGGATTGCCTGTCACAGCCATGGTGCGAATGTCATTCAAGCAGATAGCAGAGAGGTTTGTTGAAAGGTCTGCAGCTGCAACCTTATTGATGGAAAGAGGTGTTGAATTTATGCCAGTGTCGATGAAGAGATTTGAGAAATACAGGCGGCGAGCACATTGGCATTCATTTTTGCAATATGATAACGAAAGAAATGTTTTTGAAGTTCGCACCGCTATCCATCAAAATCGGGGGAGTAATGTACATACTGTAAATGAATCTACAAGGTTATGCTCTTGTGGGAAATGGTCCATCTACCACATGCCTTGCTCACATTCCATCAAGTGCTTTCAAAGCGTTGGTTTAGGTATAACCAACTATGTTGATTAACAATATAGTGTTACCAAGTACCTAACCTATAGTGGGCAGTTACAGCCAGTGGGTGCTGAGCATTATTAGCTGCCGGAATCATTTAAATTGGTGTATAACAAGTCCTATTTGCGGCCAATACAGGTGCAGAAGAGAACGCATATACGGAACCAAATAGATGTTAGTGGCACAGTTTATGCGCGCAAATATAGTATATGCTCGCAAACAAGACACGACAGTCGAAAATGTCCTTCAGTCGGTTTGGGTGGCAATAGTAAGAAGAAAGGGGGTGGGGGGGGGGGG
>ML426962.1:39433-53279 GCA_005239525.1 Nicotiana knightiana | reverse complement strand
CCGTGGTGGGGAGAAATAAAAAAATGGTGGAGTAGTCTTAGTTCTGATCGTGGGAAAGAAGAAGAGTTTTAAAAAAAAGGTATAGCATTGTATTTTCATGCGCTATACCTGCCAGTCAAATCGTCAATCATAACACAGAAAATTTGGGCGCTATATATGTATAGCACAGTAATTTACCGCGCTATACATTAACGGACAAAACTCCATTAATATATAGTGCGGTATATTACCGCATTATATATAGAAATATAACTTTTTCCCCCACATATTAACTTCACTTTTGTCCCAAAACCCAATAATTGGGTTCCTGACCCCTTAGCCGACTGTGGTATGCAGGATGGGGTTACATTGACTCTATGTTCCCATGGACTGACTACAGAGACTTGTAATACTAAATGGAAAAGACTAGCCAGACTTGAGTACAATGCACCGTGGTTTGATTAGCTTGGAGACACTACTATCACACATCTCTAGATCTTGCCTAGAAGAAAGAGACTATCTATCTAGAAGATTAAACATGTAGATGGCAATTATGTAGAAGGTACTATAAAGAGACTGCTAAGGTTGCTGAGGCTACAATAAAGTTCTTTGGAAACTATGACTGAAGATTGCTCTATTCTAAATATTGTTACAAGGGTTATTCCTCCTTAAATGGTATTCCTTCCTTGCAAGAAATTAAAGACAATGTATTTTCAATTGATCCAAACTGTTCTCCTGCTCCTGAGAGACTCAATAGTAACTTCCACCAAAGTACATATGCTATTATTGTTGAAGACTTATATAAGGCAATGGTATAATTTTTTCAAGGATCTCCATAGCCTAAATTCTTCGCCCATATATGAATTGTTATGCTGCCCAAAGTGAACTCTACTCTAGAATTTACTCACACTAGACCTATTAGTCTTTATAATATGTCCATCACATTGCCAAAGTTTTAAATACCAGAATCAGCAAAGTGTTGCCTAAATTCAACAGTCAAAACCAAAGTAATTTTGTCAAAGGTAGAGCAATTTCTGATAATATACGATTAGCACAAGAGATTATCAATGATATTGATAAGAACATGAATGGTAGTAATATGTCAAAGTATATGACAGAGTATCTTGGCCTGCGCTCATTTATAGATTTATTTTCAACACTTTGTACTCCTTAATAATGAATGGCAGTAGGCATGAATGTTTCATATCAGGAAGAGGTTTAAGACATGGATATCCACTCACCCTTTCTCTCTTTGTCCTTTGTGCTGAACTTCTTTCTGAAATGCTAAATAGTCTTCATGAAAATAGAAATTGTAAAGGATTCTCCATGAGTGCTCGTGATCATAAAATCAGTCACTTAGCTTTTACAGTAGGCACAAAACCTCTTCAACTCGTCTTGAGCATATTGGCTTCATATGAGAGTGTTTCTGGTTAAATAATAAATAGAGCTTATAATTTGCTACTCCATGGCACCCAACTCCACACAAAGATCCATTTTCAAGGCGGGGAGAAGTCTAGGGATGAGATTGGAATTGTCTGCAAATTAAGCATTTTGACTCGATAAAAGATATGATCAATAGGCTCCTTATAAGCATTTCCTTGGAGTTTGAAGATACTCCCAATTGGAGCGTATCCGCTGCTTGGAATACCTTCAGATAGAGGAGACAAGTTTCTCAAGTTGACTCAAAATGACCTTTTTAACCTGAAGAGCATTCCACAACAGAACCTCCACCACATATGACAGAGTCTCAAGGCTGCGTATAAACATTGTGTCTAGATGTTGCTGCTGCATTGGTACAAATATGAATCCAGGTGTAGAATCTTCTGATTATATATTTTCTGATGGCCAGAATGCTCAGCTTATGTGGAATTAATTTGCTGACAGGGTAAGTACTAATTTCATAAACGCTTTTCTTAGGACTCTTTTGTTTAGATGCTTGAATTTTAAAGCCATGAACTCCATTGCTTCGTACGTTCTAAAAGTCATATGGGAGGTTAAGAGGCCCCATTTTATTTTACACTTAATAGGCTATATATGATTTTCTTTTTTTTTAAGTTATGTTAAGTGAAAAAGTTTGATTTCTTTTTTTAATGAATAAAGAGACGAAGGATTTGCAGCTGCTTTAATTTCTGTCAAGGAAATTGCATTGGAATTAATATCAAACTCGAATTTTATAAGAAACGTATAATATGTAGGAAGAAACAATTTGAGGAAAATGTTAATAGTGAAATCTCAAAATTTCTCGAAGAGTCCTTTAGAATTGATTACTTTTTATACATACTCCCTCTGGTCCATAATACATGACTTTTTAATCTTTGTTGTGCCATTTAAGAAAATACTTACTCCTAGAACAAAAATGTATTTTGACTGAATTATCCTTAATAAAAACTTATATATTTTTAACTTGACACATTGAGATATGTAAATAAGGGCTAATTTTGGAAAAATAAAGTAAATTCCTTCTCTATTATATAAAAGAATACCTATTTTGGACCAAAATAAAAGCCAAAAGATCAGTTATTATGGACCGGAGAGAGTAGTAGACAAGGTTAGTTTTTCACTTTAAAATAGATTTCAATAATTAGAGGCATATGAAAATATTTTTTATTTTCAATTTAGCGATAAAAACTGAGATTACTAGATGATAGAACTTTGAAAAAAATATTTCCTTTATCTTGAAAGCTCCTTAAATCATAATAATCAACCCGATATTGATAGTTTAGATTTATTTTCTGAACTAAAAATATTAAGAAAAATAATACAATTATAGGATAACAATTTTAATTGACATACTCAATAAAATAAAAAGATTTTTTTTATTTTTAAAATGCCTATATTACATATAGAATAATGTTAATATACCGTCGCTTCAGCGAAAAAAAGTGTTTCAAATTAAAATTGATAAATCCTTACTTATGTCTCAAAGATATTAAATAAATTAGCTATAAAATCAATTGAGAAAGACTTATTAGGAGAAATTGATTATAAAAAATTAATAACTTTGCATCTAAAAAAGATAGAAAAATAGACTTCAAATAAAAATAAATTATTTTTATAAATAAAAAGTTAAGGTCCCTCATAAAGTTTGGTTTTAGGCCATAAAATTGGTTGGGCCGCCCCTGTGGAGATCCAACTATTGTTCTAAGTAGATGATGAGATCCCTGCCATAAATAGATCCATAGCCTTTTTTTAAGACAAAACTAGTGTTAGTACTTGCACGATGTGCAGATAATATTATTATCTTGCTAAATTCCATAAAAAAGAATAAATTATATGAATAATTAGACATAAACTTAAATATTATAATCCCTATATATGATCGGTGATACAAACAAATAAAAATACAATAGGATTCAATAATAAATACTCCTTCCCTTTCAATTTACTTAAAATATTTTCTTGTTAGTCTGTTCCAAAAGAATGACACATTTTTATATTAGGAAATAATTTAACTTTAAATTTTTTATTTTACTCATTTTACCTATAATGAGAAGTTATTACACTCATACAAATATCATGGCTCCACAAAACTTTTAGAACTATAAGTTTCAAAAGTCTTTTCTTCGTTCTTAAACTTCGTGCCAAGTCAAACTATCTCATATATATTGAAACTGAGTGAAGCCATACTATATAGAGTAATAACTAATAAAAATACATTTAGTAATATCTTAATTTAAATTATAAAAATATATTATATTATTATTTCGACATAATAACTTCTCGCATCAACATCAACTTCTATCAACCTAAGATTACACAATAACAAATTAATATATACATACATGATAATTTATTAACAACCAATATATTCTAACTTTTGGGGGTTACCAACTTATAAGCAGTTGGATTGTAATTTGCTCAATAATTTTAATGTCACCTAGATCTGACCAACTGCCCATCCTACCTCATATACGTTCTTGACAGCCCATTTTTGTCTCAGTAGAGACTTTCCGTGGCACCTCCCCAGGAATTTCAATTGCGCTCATATTTATTACCGTAGGAATTGGGTTCAAGCTTTCCCCAGCCCCTTCTCATCAATGGACTCCTGACGTATTCGAAGGAGTGCGATTCGTTCGAAAAATTTAACCACACAATTAAAATCACTTTGTTTTTAAATGAATCTTACCTTATGATTTTCGTAATTCACTTTATTTTGGGTAAATAGAAATCTCAAATAGTGCAATTATATTCCTCTATATGTTTATGCTGTCCAAATCTATTTCATTCGAATTAAAACACATATATATCGAGCCCATCGGTTTCTCGATCAATTAGCTCATAAAATTTGGGAAACATAAATATCAACAACGGGCTAAAAAGCCATAGTCCAGATGTAACGACCCGGCCGGTCATTCCGTGGGATTTTCCATTTCCCCCATTTCTTCTTTATCGTATGTTGCCTAGCCTATTTATTTTCTGTTAGGTCGGTTGGTTCGGGTTCGGAGTGGTCGTGGTGAGAATTGAGACATTTAGTCTCTTAAATTAGCTTAATAGTTGAAAAAGTCAACTGAGAGTTGACTTATTGGTAACCGACCTCGGAATGCGGATTTTATAGCTCAGATAGCTTCGTAATGTGATTTGGGTCTTAGTACTGTGTTCGGAATGGAGTTTTGATGTCCGGTGTAGAATTAAGCTTGAATTGGCGAAAGTTAATTTTTGGCGATTTTCGGTCGGCAGTGGAAAATAGGGTGTCGGGGTCGGAATCAAATTTCGAAAGTTGGATCAGATTTGTAATGTCATTTTGGATATGTGTGCAAATTTTCAGGTCAATCGGATGTGTTTTGGTTGGTTTCGGCATCATTGGCGAAATTTAGAAGTTTCAAAAGTCATAGGCTTGGATTTGATGTAATTTTGGTGTTTTCGTGTTGTTTTTGGTGTTTCGAAGGCTCGACTATGTTTTAATGATGATATGGGGTATGTTGGTAGGTGTGGTTGAGGTTCCGGGGGCCTCGGGTGAGTTTCAGGCGGTTAACGGATCGATTTTTGGTTTTGGAACTGGGCTGGTTTGCTGGTGTTTCTGCAGTAAAGTTTTACTCTATGCATTCGCGGAAGAGGGCTCGCGTTCGCATAGAGTGTTTTGTGGAAGGGGGGGCCAGTTTTTCAATGCGTTCGCGGGCGAAGGGGTGCGAACGCGGAGTGTTGAGCAGGGTGGTCATCGCGAATGCATGGGGTTGTGCGTGCGTTCACGTAGAGTAGGAAGCACTAGAGGACCCCAGGCCCATTGGCCTGTGCGATCGCGTAGGAGCGTTCGCGAAGGCCTAGGGTGGTGGAGCAGTGCGCTCGCATGGCTTTTGGTGCGTTCGCGTAGAGTAAAAATTAGGGGCCTGTTGGTTTGTTTTATGCGAACACGGTCAATGTGATGCGTTCGCGGTGAAGAAAAGTCTGGGCAGACAGTTTAAGTTCTAAATTCGGAGGTTCTTGGACATAACTCAATATTTCATTAGAGAGCTCGGGGAAAGGAGATTTTGAACGAGCTTTTCAGTGGGGTTCTTGTGGTAAGTGTTCTTCAATCATTCTTGGTTCAATTTCATGAATTTGTCTTGATTTTCACCATGCAATTTGAGGAATTAAAGTAGAAAAGTTGGGAAAATTTGGAAAATTCTTTTCGTGATTTGAGTGGGAAATTGAGGTCGGATTTTGGTAAATTTGGTATGGGTAGACTCGTACGAGAACGAGGTTTCTAGTGATGTAAATTTTATCGAATTCTAAGATGTGGGCCTGGGCCTCGGGGCTCGAGGCTCGGGTTTGGACGAATTTCGAGAATTTTATATAAAATGATAATTTTTTATTAGGTTGTGTTCCTTTAGTATACATTGATGACGTTAATACGGTTTTGGTTAGATTCGGAGCAATCGAGAGCCAATTCGAGGGGCAAGCGCATCGCGTAGTAGCTTTTGGGCTATCTTGAGGTAAGTAACGATTGTAAATCTAAACCCGAGGATATGACACCCCGTTATTTTTTATTGTGTTGATAAATGAGGTGACGCACATGCTAGGTGACGAGCGTGGGGGCGTGCACCGATAGGGATTGTGACTTGGTCCGTCCCGTAGCGACTATTAAGCCGCGTATTCGATTTGAAACCTTACGACATCCTGTCTTTCAAAAGTTTATACTTGTTTATGTGCTGTGAACCATGTCTGGGGCCTTGTGCCGATCTGTTTAGACCCTCAGGGGTATTTTCCATGTTTGGGGTCTTGTGCCGACTGTTTAGACCCACAGGGGGTACTTTTACACTATTCTACCACTATCTTGTTAGTAAACTGTAAACTCAGTCATTGTTTCCTAATTGTTGTTGTTTTTACTGGTATCACACTGCTTTGAAAACTCTGAAAAGTATTTTGGGTTGAGTCCCGTAAGTCGAGATAAATTGCCCGAGTGGCTTGTGACGGTGACTGAGTCAGGCCGAGAGCCGAGTATGTGAGGATAATTATGGGACAGGCTGCATGCCGCAACAATTTATGTGTTATATATTATATGGATCGGGTTGCACGCCGCAGCAATATATGTTATATATGGATCGGGTTGCACGCCGCAGAAATATACATATTGGATCGGGTTGTACGCCGCAGCAGATATAGCATTTGGGCTGAAGGAGCCCCTCCAGGTGTTTGTACACCCCCAGTGAGTGCAGTCGACTATTATATGGATCGGGCTGCACGCCGCAACAATATATGTTATATATATGGATCGGGCGACACGCCGCAGCAGTATAAATATATATATATATATATATATATATATAAAATTGTAGTGGAGCGGGCTGCCCGCCGCAGCAGTTGTGTGTGTTCATGGTACTTACTGAGTACGAGTGTTAAGGGAGAGCATGAGATACTGATAGTGGAGTCACGAGTGACTGAGAGGCTTGCCCGATAGGCTTTATTGTGAGTGATACTGTGCCCAAGGGGCTTATATTTTATGAAAATGTTATTTTTCATTCTTCTTTACACTGAGCCTCTCATAATAAATGTTGGATTAAAGTTTCCTACGAGATTTTTAAATGAAAACCAGAGTTTTTATGAAATATTCGGAATTGTAGATTTCTAACTTGATTTATTCATTTCCACTGTTATTCATTATATGAATTTACATGTTTTAAATTGCTCGTTACTTCACTCAAGTTTTTAGTTACATTGATTACTGACTGAGTTGGCGTACTCACGTTACTCCCTGCACCTCTGTGTGGAGACCCAGGTATCGGATCATCTCATTAGTTGATTTCCGGACGAGCTTGGAGTTGTTCGAGGATAGATGTAGCTGCTCAGCGTCCCCAGCTCACCTCCGTTCCTTCCCTCAGATCATAGTTTCTTTTGGTCTTTTGTACCTCAGACTTTTGTTGTAGCAAGTAACTATGTTGTACATTATATTTTCAGTCTTAGATGCTCATGACAGTTCACTCCAGGTTTTGGGGAAGTGTGTATTTGTTTCATCCCATTCTGCTATTCTTAAATCTGCTATTAATTTTGGAAAAGCTAATATTTATATTGATAGTCTGAAATGGTTGGCTAGCCTAGTTCCTTTATAGGAGCCATCACGACCGGTTAAGATTTAGGGTCGTGACAAGTTGGTATCATAGCTTAGGTTATATAGGACTCAACGGCCATGAGCAGGTTTAGTAGAGTCTTGCAGATCGGTACGGAGACGTCTGTACTTATCTTCGAGAGGCTACAGGATCCTTAGGAACAATCTCATTTTTTCTTGAATTCTGTCGTGCCATTTGATTGATTCTGGAAATCTAAACTTCTGCTGTTTCATTGTCTCACAGATGGTGAGGACTCGCGCCACCGATCAGGGCGATCAGCCACTAGCTAGACCAGCGAGGGGTCGAGGCCGTGGTAGAGGTAGGGGGCCAGCCCGTGCGACAGCCAGGGCAGTATCAGTTGATCCCCTACTACTCAGGATCAGGTCCCTGCTGCATAAGCTCCTGCAGGACAGGCTCAGGCACCGGCAGTGCCTATTTTTATTTCAGGTCTTCAGGAGACCTTGGCCCAGATCTTGACGGTGTGTACCACCCTTGCTCAAGCAGTTGCCGCTACTTCTCAGGCCGGGGTAGGCAGTCAAATTCCAGTTGCCCGGACACCTGAGCAGGCTACTTAAGGCCTGTAGACACCGGGGCGGTTCCATCCCAGTCAGTTGCTCCAGTTCAGGACTTCGTGGTCCCAGCTATGCCAGATGATGAGTAGCGTAGGCTGGAGAAGTTTATTAGACTACAACCTCCGACATTCAGTGGTGCCGAGGGCGAGGATGCCCAGGGTTTTCTAGATAAGTTCTAGAGGATACTGCGTACTACTGGGATTTTGGAGTCCAGTGGGGTCTCATTTGCTACTTTTCAGTTCTCTGGTGCTGCCTTCACTTGGTGGGAGTCTTTTGAGAGGCGTAGGCCCGTTGGTTCAGCACCCCTTACCTGGCAGCAGTTCTCCACTATCTTCTTGGAGAAGTATGTACCCCAGTCACACAGGGAGGAGCGGCACAGGCTTTTTGAGCAGCTGCGTCAGGGAGAGCTATCAGTGACGCAGTACGAGATGTGGTTTACGGAGTTGGCTCGTCATGCCACCGAGTTGGATCCTACTGATAGGGAGAGGATTAGGAGGTTTATAGATGGCCTTACTTATCAGTTCCGCCTTTTCATAACCGGGGAGAGAGTATCAGATGTTATATTCGAGCAGGTTGTTGATATTGCTCGAGATATTGAGTCGGTTCACTGTTAGGAGCGAGTAGAGAGGGAGGCCAAGAGGCCTCGTGGATCGGGTGGTTCTAATGGTGCTCCTTCCAGGGAGCAGTTTCAGCATGATAGAGGTTGTTCATTCAGGCCTCCTCGATCAGGCCGCCCAGCCTATGGTGGTGCATCCTCGGGGCATGGTCCTTGCGGTTTTCAGCCAGGCCATTCTTCATTCGGTGCCCTTCTAGCCCAGAGTACAGATCAAGCGCCATCAGCTCAGGGTTCTTCTATGCATGGTTCTCCTAGTGGCCATTATGGTGCCAGAGGTTCATTCCAGTCCCAGTCTCCAGCTCCAGGGAGCTGTTATGAGTGTGGAGAGTTCGGGCATATGAGGAGGCAGTGTCCTCATCTTCTTAGAGGTCCGTCTCAGCTGAGGGGCCAACCTTCGACTTCAGCTCCAGTTACTTCACCACCCACCCAGGCAGCTAGGGGTGGTAGTCAGTCAGCTAGAGGTCGCCCTAGAGGGGGAGGTCGAGCAGATGGAGGTCAGGCCTGTATGTATGCCTTTCTAGCCAGGCCAAATGCTATGGCCTCCGATGCAGTGATCGTAAGTATTGTCTTAGTCTGTTGCTGAGATGCTTTGGCTTTATTTGACCCTGGTTCTACATATTTCTATGTTTCTTCATATTTTACCCATTTTCTGGATATGCCCCGTGAGTATTTAGTTACATATGTTCATGTGTCGACTCCAGTGGGCGATACTGTTATTGTGGACCGTGTGTATTGATCGTGTGTGATATCTATTGGGGGTTTGGAGACCCGAGTGGACCTACTGTTACTCAGCATGGTCAATTTTAATGTGATATTGGTCATGGACTGGTTATCTCCGTGTCATGCCATTCTTGATTGTCACGCTAAGTCTGTGACCATAGCTATGCCCTGATGTCCGAGGGTTGAGTGGAGAGGTTCTTCTGATTATGTGCCTAGTAGGGTGATTTCCTACCTGAAGGCTCAGCGTATGGTTGAGAAGGGGTATTTATCGTATCTGGCTTTTGTGAGGGATGTCAGTGGTGAGACTCCCGCTATTGATTCGGTTCCTGTGGTCCATGACTTTCCAGACGTGTTTCCTGCAGACCTGCCAGGTATGCCACCTGACAGGGACATTGATTTTGGTATTGACCTGGTGCCAGGCACTCAGCCTATTTCTATTCCACATTATCGTATGGCACCAGCATAGCTAAATCAATTAAAGGAGAAGCTTCAGGAACTCCTAGATAAGGGGTTCATTCGGCCTAGTGTTTCACCTTGGGGTGCATCGGTGTTGTTTGTAAAGAAGAATGATGGTTCTATGCGTATGCGTATTGATTATCGGCAGCTAAACAGGGTTACGTTGAAGAATCGGTATCCCTTGCCTCATATAGATGACTTGTTTGATCATTTGCAGGGTGCCATGGTATTTTCCAAGATTGACTTACGTTCCGGCTATCATCAGTTGAAGATTTGGGGGCCATACATCCTGAAGACTGCTTTCAGGACTAGATATGGTCATTACGAGTTTCTGGTTATGTCATTCGGGCTGACCAATGCCCCACCAGCCTTTATTCACTTGATGCAGTGTATTTCAGCCTTATCTGGATTCTTTCGTCATCGTGTTCATTGACGATATCCTGGTGTATTCCCGATATCGGGAAGATCATGAGTAGCATTTGAGAGTTATGCTTCATACCTTGAGATAGAAGAGATTGTATGCAAAATTTTCGAAGTGTGAGTTCTGGCTTGATTCGGTAACATTCTTGGGGCACGTGGTGTCCAGTGAGGGTATTCAGATTGATCCGAAGAAGGTAGAGGCGGTGCAGAGTTGGCCTAGACCGTCACCAGCTACTGATATTCGCAGTTTCCTTGGTTTGGTAGGGTACTATCGCCATTTCGTCGAGGGATTTTCATCTGTTGCGGCACCTATGACTAGACTTACCCAGAAGGGTGCTGATGCGAGGCTAGAATGCATAGTTTAACATGTAATATACCTTACATTTGAGGTGCGTTAATGATAAAAAAAAAATACACTTTTTATGTGCTTAATGGAGTTTATTTCATGTGTAGGTGAATTTGAGATGGAAATGGAGCTAAAGGGATGCAAATACGTCGAAAACACGCTTAAGGGTCGAAGAGGAAACACCCGGGAGCAAGAGCCCAAAAGCCTGACCCTACCTGGCGTTAGCCAGGCTTTAGGGCTAAAATGTCAGCCCTACCCTGGCGTTAGCCAGGCGTTAGGGTTGAAACGCCAGCCCTACCCTGGCGTTAGCTAGGCGCCAGGGTCCAAACGCCCGGGGTCCCAGGTTCAGCCAATTTCGAGTTTTGACGAGTTTAAGAGTTTCCCGGTTGAAATAGAAGTCTCCCACACGTTTAGGGTTCGCCCTAAGCATATAAATAGACTCCTAAAACACAACGTAAAGAGATTCGGAAGGCATTCGAAGGATTCAAGGAGAGAAAACCATTGAAGTGCCAAAACATTGATTTCTACATCTTGTATTCATTACTTTATATTTCAATTATGCAATTTATATTAGTTTTGATTCTTAAAAACATGAGTAGCTAAATTCTGCAGTCTAAGGTTTTGGTAGAACCCGTTGGGGATGAATTTATTTTGATATTAATATATTTTGGTTGATTAATCTCTTTTTGTTCAACTACGTTCTTGTTGTAGTTGATTGAAAGGGCCCTCAATTATCTGTTCCTATTTATTATGTATCTACTTGAGAGAGAGTGCATATTTAGGTAGCTGTTTAAACAACATCACTCCCGGAGTATAGACGAAAGTCATAACCGAGGGTTTAGAGGTTGGATTAGAGATAACGATACCTCGGGTGCAATCTAAAGTGAACTGTAATGCAATCTAGCTAGCGTAACTTGAGAGAGTGCGTCTAGTAAATTATCATAATTACTTGAGAGATATTTATGGTAGATAGAGTGTTCATGATTGATAGAGACGATTAATTAAACTATAATAAATATCCAAGGAAGAATTTACCAACGGGGGAAACCATAACCTTAGACCTTTATTATCATTGTTTACACTATATTGTTAGTTAATTGCTAGTTTATTATTTTATTATTAGATTTAGTAAACATCACCACTTGATATTCAAAATCCTTGAGAAAATTGATCAAGTAACAGTTTAGTATTTTAAGGACTTAATTGATACGTAAATTCCCTGTGGGATCGACTCTGGGCGTAATACCCCGGATTATATTTGCAGCGCCCGTTTAGTATTTCTATAAGACATAGTTGAGCGCGATCAAATTTTGGCGTCGTTGCCGGGGAATTAACGGTATTATCAATTGAGTTGGAAGGAATACNGCCGTTGCCGGGGAATTAACGGTATTATCAATTGAGTTGAAAGAAATACAAAATTCTGAAATATAGTCAATTGTCTTCAAATTTTTGTTTTTACATTGAATGTTTAACGTTTGCTAATGTGTTACAGGTGGATGCCTAGAAACTCATCGAGGACTGGTGAAGTAATTGAAGCCTTATCAGACCCCGAGAAAGTTTTGAGGACCATAAACCGGACCAACCGAAAAAGCAAACATCAACCACAAATTGAACAAATTGAAACCGACATGGAAGATGCACATAACCGGAACAATCATGGGGATGATGTGGTAGAACCAGTCGCTCAAATAGGGGTAGAGGATCCTTTATATGACTGGGCACAACCGACAGCTAAGAATTTGGCCACAACAATACTAGTTCCTCAGATACAAGCCGAGTCCTTTCAGATAACAAATAATATGTTGCACATATTGCAGAACAAAGGGCTATTCTCATGGTCATACATCGAAGACCCCCAGCAGCATTTAAAGAACTTCCAGTCAATTTGTAAAACTCAAAGGCAGCCAAACATCACTCAGGAGGCAATAAAACTGTTGTTCTTTTCATTCTCAGTGACTGGTGCTGCCCAGACTTGGCTAAACTCACTCCTCATAAATTCCATTACCACATGGGAGGAGTTAGTTAAAAAGTTTGTGAACAAGTTTCACCCACCCAACAAGACTGCTCAACAAATTGATGAAATCTTGAGTTTTAGACAGAAACCAGTTGAAACATTGCAAGAGACATGGGAAAGATTTAAGAGTATGCTGGTTATCTGTCCACATCATGGCATTCCAGATCAAATGCTGGGACAACGTTTCTATATGGGTTTGGCAGATACGGTTAAAGCAAATATTGATGCTTCATCTGGTGGAGCATTCCTGAGCAAAACGTGGAGAGAGAGTCAAATCCTACTTGATAAAATGGCACAGAGTTCAGGATGGACAACAAGAAATGCACCCATTACTCCTGTAGTTCATTCAGTTTCATTCGATCCATCTAATACCATTGCATAAAACGTGGCCACCTTGATAACACAAATGAGTATATTTACAAAGAAGGTGGAAGAATCGGGACAAAAACCAGGTGCACATCGTTGACACAACCAATGGGGGCTTGTGCACATCTTGCATTAGTCAACCACTTGGTAATCACTGGAATACAGAAAGTCATCCCCCTCCTTATCTAGAAAATATGAATTATATGTCAAATTATGCAAGCCAGAGACAAGGGGGGCAGAACTGGGGTTAAAAATTCCAACCATATAGGCCACCTCACCAACAGCAAAATAGTGGAATTATAGGTGTCAGGGGACCGCAAGGTAATGCAGCACCGTTTCAGAGGCCACAGGGTTATAATCATCAGAATCAACAACAATCATACTACCCTCCTCAGCAACAACAAGGGGGAAGGCAAGAAGATGGGTTTGCCAGGTTAGAAGCTATGATGCAGCAGGTAATTGGGTCAAATGCAAAAATCAGTGAGAGAGTAGATGTACATGATGCATCTATTAAAAATATTGGAGTACAGTTGGGGCAGATATCTATGGCTGTGAACAACCGTCCTCCTGGAACTTTACCTGCGGACACTCAGGTAAATCCTATTGACCAGGTCCCAAGGCAGCTGATGGCAGTGACTCTTCGCAGTGGAAGAGAATTAAATGTGGATCTGGAAAGAACTCATGAAAGCAGGCAGATCGAAACATTGGTACCCATGCAGATTAAACTTGATAATTCAACAATCTTGACCAACGCAACAGTGCAACCTAGTGAAGAAGAACCCAGTGCACAGAGTGAGACTGAAAAATAAGTGGAGATGACTCAGAAGCCGGTAGTTG
>ML426962.1:0-36790 GCA_005239525.1 Nicotiana knightiana | reverse complement strand
CATTTTAGGTGCGTTAATGATAAAAATACACTTTTTATGTGCTAAATGGAGTTTATTTCATGTGTAGGTAAATTGGAGATGGAAATGGAGCTAAAGGGATGCAAATACGTCAAAAATACGCTTAACGGTCGAAGAGGAAACACCCGGGCGATAGCCGGGCGCCAGAGCCCAAAAGCCTAACCCTACCTGGCGTTAGCCAGGCTTTAGGGCTAAAATGCCAGCCCTACCCTGGCGTTAGCCAGGCGTTAGGGTTGAAACGCCAGCCCTACCCTAGTGTTAGCCAGGCGCGAGGGTCCAAACGCCCGGGGTCCCAGGTTCAGCCAATTCCGAGTTTTGACGAGTTTAAGTGTTTCCCGGTTAAAATAGAAGTATCCCACACGTTTAGGGTTCACACTAAACATATAAATAGACTCCTAAAACACAACGTAAAGAGATTCGGAAGGAATTTAAAGGATTCAAGGAGAGAAAACCATTGAAGTGCCAAAACATTGATTTCTACATCTTGTATTCATTACTTTATATTTCAATTATGCAATTTATTTTAGTTTTGATTCTTATAAACATGAGTAGCTAAATTCTTTAGTCTAAGGTTTTGGTAGAACCCGTTGGGGATGAATTTATTGTGATATTAATATATTTTGGTCGATTAATCTCTTTTTGTTCAACTACGTTCTTGTTGTAGTTGATTGAAAGGGCCCTCTATTAGCTGTTCCTATTTATTATGTATCTACTTGAGAGAGAGTGCATATTTAGGTAGTTGTTTGAACAACATCACTCCCGGAGTATAGACGAAAGTCATAACCGAGGGTTTAGAGGTTGGATTAGAGATAACGATACCTCGGGTGCAATCTAAAGTGAACTGTAATGCAATCTAGCTAGCGTAACTTGAGAGAGTGCGTCTAGTAAATTATCATAATTACTTGAGAGAGATTTATGGTAGATAGAGTGTTCATGATTGATAGAGACGATTAATTAAACTATAAGAAATATCCGAGGAAGAATTCACCAACGGGGGAAACCATAACCTTAGACCTTTATATCATTGTTTACACTATATTGTTAGTTAATTGCTAGTTTATTATTTTGTTATTAGATTTAGTAAGAATCACCACTTGATATTCAAAAGTCTTGAGAAACTTGATTAAGTAACAGTTTAGTATTTTAAAGACTTAATTGATACGTAAATTCCCTGTGGGGTTGACTCTGGGCGTAATACCCCGGATTATATTTGCAGCGCCCGTTTAGTCTTTCTATAAGACATAGTTGAGCGCGATCAGGTGCTTAGTTCAGGTGGACTGCGGAGTGTGAGGAGAGCTTTCAGAAGCTCAAGTCAGCTTTGACTACAACTCCGGTATTGATTTTGCCTACGGGTTCAGGTTCTTATACAGTTTACTGTGATGCCTTGAGAGTTTGCCTTAGAGCAATTTTGATACAGGACGGTAGGGTGATTGCCTATGCGTCCAGACAGTTGAAGGCAGTGCACGATCTTGAGCTAGCAGCTATTGTTCACGCCTTGAAGATTTGGCATCATTATTTGTATGGAGTGCATTGTGAGATTTTCACTGGTCACCATAGTTTGCGGCATTTGCTTAAGCAAAAGGATCTGAATTTGCGCCCGCAGAGGTGGTTAGATCTTCTCAAGTACTATGACCTCACTATTTTATATCATCCGGGGAGGCCAATGTAGTGGCCGATGCCCTGAGTCGCAGAGTGGAGAGTTTTTGGAGATTAGCCTACCTTCCAGTAGCAGAGAGACCTTTAGCACTTGATGTTTAAGCTTTAGCAGGTCAGTTGGTGAGATTGAATCTATCAGAGCCTCTGCAGGTATTGGCTTGTGTAGCCTCCAGGTCTTCTCTTTATGATCAAATTAGAGCATGCCAGTATGATAATCCACATTTTCTAGTTCTTCAGGACAGGGTCCATCGCGGTGATGCCAGGGATGTGGTTATTGGTGATGATGGGGTCATGAGGATGCAGGGCCGGATTTGCGTGCCCAATGTGGATGGGCTTCGAGATTTGATTCTAGTTGAGGCCCATATTTTGCGGTATTCCATCCATCCGGGTGCCACGAAGATGTATCAGGATCTGAGACAACATTATTGGTGGAGGCGGATGAAGAAAAATATTGTTGAATTTGTGGCTCGGTGTCTCAACTGTCAGCAGGTCAAGTATGAGCCTTAGAGACCAGGTGGATTGCTTCAGAGATTTGATATTCTAGAGTGGAAGTGGGAGCGGATCACCATGGAATTCGTAGTAGGGCTCCCACGGATTTCAAGGAGGTTTGATTGCTCCCACATCCGCGCACTTTATTCTTATTGGTACTACTTATTCTTCAGAGCGGTTGGCTGAGATTTATATCAGGGAGATTGTCCGATTGCATGGTGTTCTAGTTTCTATCATTTCTGAGAGAGGTACTCAGTTCACATCTCAGTTCCGGAGAGCCATGCAGAGAGAGTTCGGTACTCAGGTCGAGTTGATCACGGCATTTCATCCTCAGACCGACGGGCAGTCAGAGCGTATGATTCAGATTTTTGAGGATATGTTGCGTGCATGTGTCATTGATTTTGGGGGGTTCATGGGACCAGCTTATGCCACTCGCGGAGTTTGAATATAATAATAGTTATCAGTTGAGTATCCAGATGGCTCCATATGAGGCTTTATATAGTAAGAGGTGCAGATCTATGGTTGTTTGGTTTGAGCCGAGCAAGGCTAGGCTAGGCTATTGGGCACATACTTGGTTCAGGATGCGTTGGGTAAGGCGAAGTTGATTCAGGAGCGGCTTCGCACGGTGCAGTCTAGGCAGAAGAGTTATACGGACCAGATGGTCCGAGATGTGTCTTTCATGGTTGGGGATAAGGTGTTGCTGAAGGTGTCACCCCCGAAGGATGTTATGAGATTCGGGAAGAGGGGAAAGATGAGTCCCCGGTTTATTGGGCCTTTTGAGGTGCTTCAGAGGGTTGGGGAGGTGGCTTATAGACTTGCCTTGCCTCCCATCTTGTCGAGTATGCATCCGGTGTTCCATGTTTCGATGCTCCGAAAGTATGTTGGTGACCCGTCTCATGTTTTGGACTTCAGCACGGTTCAGCTCGAGGGTGATATGTCATATGAGGTAGAGTCAGTGGCTATTTTGGGTTGTCAGGTCAGAAAGCTGAGGTCTAAGGATATAGCTTCAGTGAAGGTTTAGTGGAGAGGACAGCCGGTGGAGGATGCCACCTAGGAGACCGAGCGGGAGATGCGGGACAGATATCCTCACTTATTCGAGACTCTAGGTATGTTTCTAAACCCGTTCGAGGATGAAAGTTTGTTTAAGAGGGGAGGATGTAACAACCCTGCCGGTCGTTTCATGAGATTAGCCCCATTCCCCCTATTTCTTCTTTATCGTATGTTTCCTAGCCTATTTATGTTGTGTTGGGTCGGTTGGTTCGGGTTTGGAGTGGTCGTGGTAATAATTAGGACACTTAGTCTCTTAAATTAGCTTAATAGTTGAAAAGGTCAATTGGGAGTTGACTTATTGGTAAACGACCTCGAAATGCAGATTTTATGGCTCGGATAGCTTCGTAAGGTGATTTGGGACTTAGTACTGTGTTTGGAATGGAGTTTTAATGTCCAGGTGTAGAATTAGGCTTGAATTGGCAAAATTTAGTTTTTGGCGATTTCCGGTTGGCAGTGGAAAATAGGCTATCAGGGTTGGAATGGGATTCCGGAAGTTGGAGCAGGTTCGTAATGTCATTTTGGATATGTGTGCAAATTTTCAGGTCAGTCGGATGTGTTTTGGTTGGTTTCGGCATCATTGGCGAAATTTAAAAGTTTCAAAGTTCATAGACTTGAATTTGATGTATTTTTGGTGTTTTCGTGTTGTTTTTGGTGTTTCGAAGGCTCGATTAAGTTTGAATGATGATATGGGGTGTGTTGGTATGTTTGGTTGAAGTTTCGGGGGCCTCGGGTGAGTTTCGGGTGGTTAACGGATCGATTTTTGGTTTTGGAACTGGGCTGGTTTGCTGGTGTTTCTGCAGCAGAGTTTTACTCTATGCGTTCGCGGAAGAGGGCTCGCGTTCACATAGAGTGTTTGGTGGAAGGGGGGCTAGTTGTTCAATGCGTTCGTGGGCGAAAGGGTGCGAAGCGAAGTGTTGAGCAGGGTGGCCATCGGGAATGCGGAGGTGTGTGTGCGTTCGAGTAGAGTAGGAAGCACCTGAGGACCCCAGGCCCATTGGCCTGTGCAATCGCGTAGGAGCCCATGCGTTCGCGAAGGCGTGGGGTGGTGGATCAGTGCGTTCGCATGGATTTTTGTGTGTTCGCGTAGAGTTAAAATTAGGGGCCTGTTGGTTTTTTCTATGCGAACGCGGTCAATGTGATGCGTTAGCGGTGAAGAAAAGTCTGGGCAGACAGTTTAAGTTCTAAATTCGGGGGTTCTTGGCCATAACTCAATATTTCATTAGAGAGCTCGGGGAAAGGAGATTTTGGACGAGCTTTTCAGTGGGGTTGTTGTGGTAAGTGTTCTTCAATCATTCTTGGTTCAACTTCATGAATTTGTCTTGATTTTCACCCTGCAATTTGAGGAATTAAAGTAGAAAAGTTGGGGAAAATGGGAGAAAAATTTTGGAAAATTCTTTTGGTGATTTGAGTGGAAAATTGAGGTCGGATTTTGGTAAATTTGGTATGGGTAGACTCGTAAGGGAACGAGGTTTCTAGTGATGTAAATTTTATCAAATTTTGAGACGTGGGCCCGGGGCTCGGGTTTGGCCTAATTTCATGAATTTTGTATAAATTGATAATTTTCGATTGGGTTGTGTTCCTTTAGTATATATTGATGATGTTAATCCGGTTTTGGTTAGATTCGGAGCAATCGGGAGCCAATTCGAGGGGCAAGCGCATCGCGGAGTAGCTTTTGGGCTGTCTTGAGGTAAGTAACGATTGTAACTCTAAACCTGAGGGTATGACACCCCGTTATTTTTTATTGTGTTGATAAATGAGGTGACGCACATGCTAGGTGACGAGTGTGGGGGCGTGCACCGATAGGGATTGTGACTTGGTCCGTTCCGTAGCGACTATTAAGCCACATATTCGATTTGAAACCTTACGACATCCTGTCTTTCAGAAGTTTATACTTGTTTATGGGCTGTGAGCCATGTCTGGGGCCTTGTGCCGATCTGTTTATACCCTCAGGGGTATTTTCCATGTTTGAGGCCTTGTGCCACCCTGTTTATACCCTCAAGGGGTACTTTTACACTATTCTACCACTATCCTATTAGTAAACTGTGAACTCAGTCATTGTTTCCTAATTGTAGTTGTTTTTACTATTATCACACTGCTTTGAAAACTCCGAAAAGTATTTTGGGTTGAGTCCCGTAAGTCAAGATAAATTTCCCAAGTGGCTTGTGAGGGTGACTAAGTCAGGCCGAGAGTCGAGTATGTAAGAATAATTATGGGACGGGCTGAACGCTGCAGCAATATATGTGTTATATATTATATAGATCGGGCTGCACGCCGCAGCAATATATGTTATATATGGATCGGGCTGCACGCCGCAGCAATATATGTTATATATGGATCGGGCTGCACGCCGCAGCAATATACATATTGTATCGGGCTACACGCCGCAACAGATATAGCTCTTGGACTAAAGGAGCCCCTCCAAGAGTTTGTACACCCCCAATGAGCGTAGTCGACTATTACATGGATCGGGCAGCACCACCGCAACAATATATGTTATATATATATGGATCGGGCTACACGTCGCGGCAGTATAAATGTATATATATGTATGTATAAATGTAGTGGAGCAGGCTTCCCGTCGCAGCAGTTGTGTGCGTTCATGGTACTTATTGAGTACTAGTGTTAGGGAGAGCATGAGATACTGATAGTGGAGTCACAAGTGACTGAGAGGCTTGCCCGATAGGCTTTATTGTGAGTGATATTGTACCCGAGGGACTTATATTTTATGAAAATGTTATTTTTCACTCTTCTTTACACTGAGCCTCTGATAATAAATGTGGACAAAAGTTTCCTACGAGATTTTTAAATGGAAACAGAGTTTTTATGAAATATTCGGAATTGTAGATTTCTGACTTGATTTATTCATTTCCACTGTTATTCATTATATGAATTTACATCATTTAAATTGCTCGTCACTTTACTCAAGGTTTTAGTTACATTGATTACTTACTGAGTTGGCATACTCACGTTACTCCTTGCACCTTTGTGTGCAGACCCAGGTACCGGACCATCTCACTAGTTGATTTCCGGACGAGCTTGGAATTGTTCGAGGATAGAGGTAGCTGCTCAGCATCCCCATCTCACCTCCTTTCCTTCCCTTAGATCATAGTTTCTTTTGGTCTTTTGTACCTCAGACTTTTGTTGTAGCAAGTAACTATGTTGTACATTATATTTTCAGTCTTAGATGCTCATGACACTTGACTCCAGGTTTTGAGGAATTGTGTATTTGTTTCATCCCATTCTGCTATTCTTAAATCTACTATTACTTTTGGAAAAACTAATATTTATATTGATATTCTGAAATGGTTGGCTAGCCTAGTTCCTTGATAGGCGTCATCACGGCCGGTTAGGATTTGGGGCCGTGACACCATACCTAAGCCATTAGAGAAGAATCTATCCTTTCTTCCCATTAGAAAAAAATTTATCCTCCCTTCTTATCTATTTTGGCATAGAAACTGCTAGCACTAATAGAAAAATAAAAAGACAAAAAAATATGTATGTATGACTTCCAAACAATTGAAATATAAAATAAATTATAAAATGTTGGATAATTAATTTTATCGTAAGGCAACACAATTGACATTTGTTTAGCCGATGTCTGAGTCGATTCATAGTTTAAAACATAATCCCCACAGAAATATATGTCATCAGTTCCTTTATTCTTTTGTAAATTAATGATTGATTAAGTCTTTTCTAACATTATTGGAGTTACTTAAAAAATGATTTAATCGAACTGCATTTATGTGACAATTCTCTTTCCGAGAATAATTTTAAAATTATCGACTCCAAACTACATACATAACACATCTTCATTCTCAAAACTGAAATGCTAATTGAGCAAGAGATATAGATTTATTTTTAAATTAATTAAAAGTATCAATTTACCCACACTATCTTTATACTCCACTCTTTCTATATTATTTCCTCTACTATAGGATTTTATATAATTATTTCATTCATATGGAAGTTTGACTTTAAATTTTCATTTGAATTAACTATATAAGAATTTAAATTATATTTAAATTTTTATAATTTGTTTCTCCGGATTATGTCAATTATTTATTTATTTTAGTTTTATCTATTATAATAGTTTTAAATACGTGTATCTTATTTATATAATACGCCATAACTCATTATTATTTTAAAAACTTTCACTTCTTAAAGATCAAATGAGTCTTATCATTATGTATACATCTACTACTGAAATTATTTAATTACATATGTATTGCATTATCCATAACTTAGAGTTGTTCAAATTATTGTCTACAACTCCCATTAATAGATAAATTTAGTTTTTTTCTTATATTACAAATAATATTCACTATTTTTTTTATTCTACTGCTCAAATTAATATTTAAATTTATCAATAATATTTTTGTCTGTCATTTATTTATTATCTTTATTTTATATTTTAGGAGTAGTGGTACTTGTAGCATATATTAATAATAACTCCATGTTTATCTTTATACTGAGTTAAGATAGGGGTGTTTTTTTACCTTTCAGTTTAATTTTTTTATGTGGTCAAAACCTTATTAACTAAAATAGGTAGTTGGTTATATCATTATAAGACAATTATTCTTTCTTTCTATTCAGATTCAAAATAATCTTATTTACTATCTTTTCATTTAAATTAAAAATATTATCTTTTAATTTTAAATTAAATAAAATATTATCCTAAATTGTCAAATAACTTTATAGTAGCGTGTCACTGCCCCCTTAGCTTAGCCGCAATACAAGTTATTCCTTTAATATGTATAATATATATAAAATATAGATATAGATTGATTTGAACATTAAGTTTACTGATTGGTGAAGAAAGTGATCTATCACCAAAGCGAACTTTCCTTTATTAATCACCATACAAGTTGATGCTTCAATTTATATTTTCTCTTTTATGTTATCACTACTAATATAATATAAATATTAATTTCATATTTGTTATACTTAAATCTATTGAATTAACGTCTTAGGGTGCACGGAGAGTAAACATTATTGGTCATCTAAGGTAGTTACGAAAGTTAAGTTTTGATCTAACAATTCGGTAATTATGATTATGGGTTCGAACCTAGATTTTTTACTCTTATTTCTAATAACAAACACGTTTTTTTTTTTTTTTTTTTTTTTTTTTTTTTTGTTGTGAAGTCAAATTTCAAAAAACTCTCATCATTTAGAACAATTCGCCTCACTCGTTGAGACTCTAGTTTGAATTGGAATATTTATGTGTTGATTAGCTTTTCTAGTTAATTAATCAATCAATTTAAATTTAACTTTCTTTCCATTCAAATTCAAAAGAATCTTATTTACTATCTTTCTATTTAAATTAAAGAAATATCCTATCTTTCAATTTAAATTAAATACTATAACAAATAATTTCCTAAATTGCCAAGTGGCTTTATATTAACTTTCAACTTGGCTTAACCACAATGCAAACTTTCTTGCTTTAATATATATATATAGAATGCACTCCATAAGTTAAACTGGCAAATTTTAGCCCAATTATAAGTTTGCAAATATGTAACCAAATATCAATAAGATTTTTTCTTTTCTCATTCCCCCTAACTATAACAACTTCATCTTTTTTCGTCACCTACCTACCCCTATTGTAGCTCTCTTCTCATTTTTCACCCATAATTAATTAATACAAAAGAATCATATGCAAACAAAAATGAAAACAAATCAGTTCCCTATTTTTAGTGTAAGCATTGATCGAGACGCTCAATCAACACTCATCCGTGCCTTCTCCCATAACCAATACTTCTCCAAGTTATTTTTTTTTTCATTTTATGATTTTGTATATCTTCAGGCGTAACATATCCACGAGTTTTTATTCTCTTTTTTCCTCAAGTTTATATATACCTATCACAACTACAAAACGCAAAAACAGACTCGAGAAACCTAAAATCCCATCTCCTTTAATGCTAATATTGTTAAATTTCGAATATGATTTTGTGAGAAATGTGGAGTGGGTATTTGTTGAACTTATTAGAAATAGTCTAAGTAGGTTGTATACAAAGTTTGAAGTTATTTTCTGGATATTTGGACTAGTTTTATACAAGAATTGTAAGTGAAAATCATACAAAAACTTCGCCAGAGATGCTTATATACTTTTATACAATGTTATACGCGTTTATATAAAGGGATACATTATGTATATAGTTGTATAAAAGTGTATAAAGATGTATAATCACAGTAGTGAAAATATTCGTGATACACTATGTATATAGGTGTATAAGAAGAATGAGAAGAAGAAGAAGAAGAAGAAGAAGAAGAAGAAGAAGAAGAAGAAGTGAGAAATTCACTAAATACCTGTAAATAATGTATCAACCTTGTATACAATAGTGTATAAGATGTGTTTATACACTATTTATACATTATTATACAAATAAAGTCTATCAATGGAGCTTCGCGGTTCTTTTTCCTTGGGCATCCTCTGAAATTTAACTCGAATCTAGCTTAAATCTACTCCAAATCACTTGAAATTTAAATTTTGAACTCCTCTTGATGATTCCAATCAATTAGGACAACACCTATTCCAAACAACTAACAAATCGAAAAATCCAATTTCTGAAATCGGATCTTTGAACCACCTTTAATGGTAACTTTTATTTTTCAAATTCTTAGTTAAGCATTGGGATCACAATTACATGTGGAATAAGGATAAGGCCGTCGAGACAATGCCGAAACATTCTTTCTAGTTTGATGATGCAACAACCTAATAAGTGAACCTCTTTAGTGCATGACAATAAACACATTTCTCCCCCATTCCAATGGAGGAAGTGATCTTCATATGACTCCAAATCTTTTGTAAATTGCTTTTCTTCTTCGTCAAAATAGTGATTATCAGATTTGAATCTGGAAGAAGAATTGAAGGAGAATAACAATGGTAAAAAATTTTTTAGGTACAAAGTCATGATACGGAAAGAAGAAGAACGAAGAAAAAAAGGGTGGGCTAACTGGTGAAAAGTCAATTTTCAGGTTATGTACAACTTGGGCTATACTGGGTAAGGGCTTCAAACATGAGCCATTTTCTGATGGGTTGTTGGGCCAAGTGATAAGGGATGTAATTCTTCAATATATGCCATCTGACTAACCTTTATTTTCCTGAACTTTCTATTCCTGATAACTAAAAATGATTATGTAATGTTTTGGATGTTAAGTTGGATGAAACTTCTACTACTATTATTAAATGGATCAAGCCTCATGTGCTATTTAGTAAATTAAACACGGATGGATCGATCTTCTGGAGGAGGGTGAGTAGTACGAGATGTCATGCGCAGATCCATCATGGCCTTTATCCTACCATTAGGACAAAGCACTAGCAACGGGGAAGAAGCTTCCTTCTGCCTCTTTGGTCTTAGATGGTGCATTCAGAGGGGGATACAATAACTCTCATTTTATAAAATTGCATCTAAACTACTTGGAAGACATCATGGAGGCTTGAAGAACTAGTGAAAGAGATATAGAGATTGGTTGTCAGCATTGATTGCATAACTAGACATTACTTCAGGGAGGCCAATTGTCATGATGACATACAAATGTAGGGGTCAATCATCAAGATGACATACAAAAAATTACAAAAGAGGAGTATTGTTCATATTAAAAGAAAAATACGGATAGTTGGTGTAAAAAAAATTATATGTCGACAAAAAATATATTTACATTATCAGGTCATTCAAAAGATATCTACAGAAAAGTTTCCTGAAAAATGAGAACTTTGTAATATTGAAAATGATAGTAAGTGACATTATGCAGTACAAAGACAAATTCTATTTGCGAAGCTTTTTCGCTTTTGCAAGGGGTTCGGCCTTCGCAACTGCGAATGCTTAGTCGCATATGCAACATCAGAGGGGCTCAGGCACTGATCGCATGTGCAGACATCACAATTGCGAACCTGCAGCTGGGTAAAAGGTTAGAATTTCGGGACTTAACTGATTTTACATTATTTTTTAGACCTAGATTCCATATGACATGACCCAACTCCCACCAGATTTGCGATAGCGCCTACCACTACTTGTTAGGAAACCATTAGTCAAATAATAACTATAAATTTGAATAAACATGGTTTAATAAACTCAACAGGCAGGAATATCATAAATATCTTATGAAAACATAAATAATACTACTACAATCATCCCAATAATCTAGTGTCAACGAGCACATGAGCAATACTGAATATCAAAATACAAAGCCAAAATCCTCAGTATAACTGTCTGAACAATAGAATAGTACAATGGGAATAAATGAAAGAGAGTTTCAAGGACTGCGAACAACATAACAGCTACCTCGCCGTCGCCCAAAAGTTAGTAACAACTCAAGTCTGGAAATCAACCCATCCGGAGGTACTGGATCTCACACGAAGTGCAGTGCAGTGTAGTATGAGTACAACCGACCCCATGTACTCAATAAGTAACAAATCTAACCTTGCGCTAAAAGTTGTGACAAGCTCAGGAAAAAAAAACAGTCAGAGACCAATATCAATAACCTGTAACAACTTAGGATATAAAGTAATAGTGTAAGTAACAATTAACTGATATCATGTTCAGTTCTTTCACATTTCAGGAATTTAGACATGATTTCCAAGTAAAACAGTTAAAGCTCAACATGGATAAAACATTTCCTTTAACAACTAGTATGAAGAAATTACATCTCTATACCTACATGTCAAATACACATGTCAGCACAATATCATCGCAATGAAGCTATCAAGAATAATCACATTTAGCATTGTAGGGGTTCCCGGAATATATGCCCTCAACAAAGCACGTATATAATACACTGTGCCTGCGCCTACTGCTGGCATGTCAGACTCCGAAGGGGCAGATCTTGCTCAAGCGCTAATCAAAATCATATAGTCCAATAGTGAGGTCTGGTGCACGGATCGCCACAAATAAATTACACGTAGCCCAATATGAGCCGGGTGTACGCGTCACCTCAAATTCAATGCCAAATCGGCTTTATGGCCCAAGCTCAGTCATCAACCGATCAAATCTCAGTTAATCACATCTCACAGTACTCAATTCAACAGTGATACACATATGAAGCGTCAACAACATATGAAGAAATCAAATAAGAAAGTACTGAGATAGAGATATCATACACGGGTATAGAATCATGACTGAGAGTATGTGTACAACTAAGGCATATAGCTCAGAAACATCAAGAACAACCCTGTCAAGTCTCAATCAAATAACACATATCCTAGACACAATTTCAAAGAAACAAAGATATAATGAGGCATGATAGCAAACCAATCCCATAATAGTCTAAAAGCCACCTCCAATCATGAACACACCAATCCACGCACACATAGTCGTCACCTAGCGCATAAGTCACGCCAATACCTTTCATATAACATAGTTCACATGGTTAAAAACCCTTAGATCCAAGATTAGATGTGTTACTACCTCAATAAGCGCAAATCAATACTCCAAAAATCCTTTACGATGAAAATCAGCCTCCGAGTGATTCGAATCTAGCCAAAGCAACTTAATATCATCAATAATAGCCATAGGAAACAATCCCACACAATAAACCTATGGTCATTAAACAAAATCGAAAAGTCAACCTCGATCCCACACCTCGGAACCCGGTCAAACTCATAAATTCCTTACACTCATTCAATTACGAGCTCAACTATACTAATTTCATCCAATTCCAATCATAAATCGACCTCTAAACCCTCAAATCTCACTCTCCAATAACATAACCTAAAATCCCCAACTTAAATTCACATAAACTAGGTGTAATAAGCAATGAGTAATCAATATCTATCATCAACAGTGATCAAACTTTACTTAGCTCTTCAATTAGGATGAAAAGTACTCCGAACATTGCCTTCAATCGAGCTCCAAAATTCTAATTATGAGAAAAATAACCAAACCCTCGATTTAAACCTTCTACCCAGTAATCCCACATATGCGGTTCACTCAGTTGTTCCTACAAAACCGCATTTGCGGTAAAAATCACGCATATGTAGAAACCACTTAAGTCCTGACCAGGCGCATATGCAGTCTTCTCTCTGCACCAGCAGGACCACTTCTACGATCCAACGTCCGCATTTGCGGACTCCTAGGCTTCCGTCCAGCTTTGCTTCTACGCTCACTTACCCGCAACTGCAGGATCGCAGATGTAAAAAATCCCTTGCACCTGGACTCTTCCCCAGCTCAGCCAAGCCCGCGTCTGCGGCCTCACACCTATAGCCAATCCCTCGCAGGTGTGATTGCACCAAAACTTGCAATATTCAACAACTCCCCTAAGTCCAAACATGATCCGTAACTTATCTGGATCACACCCGAGGTCCTAGGGACCCCATCCAAACATACCAACAAGTCCTAAAAAAATACGAACTTACTCAAAGCCTCAAATCGCATCAAACAACACAAAAAACACGAATCGCAACCCAATTCAAGCCTAATGAAACTAATGAACTTTCAACTTCCAAAATGCATGCCGATTTGTATCATATCAACTTTGAATGACCTCAAATTTTGTATGCAAGTCCCAAGTGACACAACAGACCTTTTCTAAGTCCCTAAACAAAATCAAATCTTGATATTCGTAAAGCCAGATAAACCTCTTAACCTTCCAAACCTTCAACTTTTCAATTTTCGCCAAAAAATACCAAATCAACCTACGGATCTCCAAATCAACATCCGGACATACGCATGTGTCCAAAATCACCATACGAAGCTATTGGAATCATCCAAACACCATTGCGTCTACACAAAAGTCAAACTCCGGTGAAATCTTTTAACTTAAGCTTCTAACCTTGAAACTAAGTGTCCCAATTCTCTTCAACACTTCCCCGGAACCAAACCAATCACCTCGGCAAGTCACATAACCAAAAATGAGAATAGAAAAGGCAATAAATAAGGGAGCGGAGCTACAATACACAAAATGATTAACCAGGTCTTTACATTCTCCCACTCTTAAATAAATGTTCGTCCTTGAACAAGTCTAGAATCATACCTGGAGTCTCAAAAAGGTGAGGATATCTACTCTGCATCTCCTCTTCGATCTCTTATGTAGCCTCCTCGACTGGCTGAACTCTGTAATGCACCTTCATTGATGTGATATTCTTTTACCTCAACTTTCGAACCTACTATCTAAAATGACCACCGCCTACATATTAAAAGTCAAATACCCATCCAAGTGCACCGTGCTGAAGTCCAAAACATGTGCTGGATCACCATAATACTTTTGGAGCATCGAAACATGAAACACTGGGTGAAATCTCGCTAGACTAGGTGGCAAGTCAAGTCTCTAGGCTACCTCTCCAACTCTCTCAAGCACCTCAAAAGGGAAAATATACTGAAGGCTCAAATTTTCCTTCTTCCCGAACCTTATCACACCTTCATGGGCGAAAATCTGAGCAAAACCTTCTCACCTACCAAATAAGCAACATCACGAGCCTTCCTGTCAACACAACTCTTCTGTCTGAAATGTGTTGCACGAAGTCTCTCTTGAATCAGCTCAACCTTATCCATAGCATGAAGGACCAAATCAGTGCTCAACAATCTATCCTCTCTAGGCTCAAACAACTAATCAGTAAATGGCATCGTCTCGCATATAAGGTCTCATATGGGGCCATCTGAATGCTCGTCTGATAGTTGTTGTTGTTGTAGGAAAACCCTGCGAGCAGTAGAAACGGATCCCGTGAACCTCCAAAATCTATAACACATGCACGTAACATGTCCTCCAAGATCTGAATAATGTGCTCGGACTTCCTGTTCGTCTGGGGATGGAATGTTGTACTGAAATCTACCTATGTGCCCAACTCTCGTTGCACTGCTCTCCAAAAATGTGGTGTGAATTGCGTGCCTCAGTAAAAAATAATGGAAACGGGCACGCCATACAGGCGGATAATCTACTGGATGTAAATCTAAGACAACCGCTCTAAAGAATAGGAACACATCATCGGAATGAAGTTTGATGACTTAGTCAACCGGTCCACAATAACCAATACTATATCATATTTCTTTGAGGCATGTGGTAAGACTACCATAAAATCCGTAGTGAAGCGCTCCCATTTCCACTCCGGTATCTCTAATTTTTGAGTCAGCCCTCCCGGTTTCCGATGCTCATACTTCACTTGCTGAAAATTAAAACATTGAGAGACATAAGAAACAATATATTTCTTCATTCTCCGCTAGCAATAGTGTTGTTTCATGTCACGGTACATCTTCATGACACTTGAGTGAATGGAATAGCACGATCTGTGAGCCTCCTCAAGGATCAAATCTAACAACCCATCAACATTTGGAACACAATTCTAGCCTTGAAGAATCATAACACAATCATCACCAATAACAACCTCCTTATCACCACCCTGGTCCATCGTGTCCTTCAACAGAAATAAGTGAGGATCATCAAACCTGTGAACCATGATAGGCTCCAATAATGATGATTGTGCCACAACGCAAGCAGAAATCTGACTAGGCTTCGAAACATCCAATCTCACGAACCGATTGGCCGAAGCTTGAACATCCATGGATAAGGCCTATTTGCTACCGGTAAATATGCCAAATTGCCTGTGCTCTTAGCCTTCATACACAATACGTCAGTTTTCGCACCCTCTTTTTCTCACGGAATCAGGTTTCGACATTTTTATAGACAACTCCAATTTTGAGAAGGTAGGGAATTGGAATTGAGAGAGTCGACACCTAACGGATTAAGGTGCGTTAGTACACCTAGAGCAGATAACTCATATAACCAGTTTACATCACCAGAGATCGGTAAGGGCTCACGTTACCTCGAGGGAAAGGTGTTAAGCATCCCCCGAGGTCCACAACAGTGGGTCCCCACCGAACTTAAATTAGGCGTATTAGTCTAAGCAATTTGGACAAATAAAATACTCGATTTATTTTAGAACAGGAATGGGTGGGTCCTAAGTTTTTTAGCCTATAGGATCACCCCGTGTAATACTTTGTAACTCCCTCAAGTGGGGAGTTACTCATAGTACTTTGCACACGGATTATCATCTCCTTACTACTCGATTACTATCTTTAAGTTTCTACTTAAGCGTTCTAGTTGATTCTAGCTCGTTCCATATGCGTTCACTACCCGTCCCTTATCTATGGCCCTGGAGGTATTAGGACCTCTATTTGGGATAGTTCTAGACCCAGCCTATGTTTCTCAATAATGTAAAATCTAGGTGATAAGCTAAAAATAATTAGGACTTTCAGATAAAAATCAAATATAGGCTCATATTGACCTCCACACATAAAACAATAAATGCACTCAATCGAATCAACAACTTTATTAACCTTAAAGTCCTATAGGCAGGATATCTATGTGAGAAAAAAGAGTGCAGAGGCAGTTTTATTAAGGCGAGTGTTAAGACCTGTTGTTTGCCTATTGATTTTATTCAGTATAATCCGGGCACTTCAAGCGGTAATACATCACAAATATAAACCCAAAATTATTATTAAGTCGTACAGGTATATTGCCTAAGTTATTGACAATGGCGATTGAATTCAGAACCAATTGATGGAATCCTATAGGCATGATTTCTACAAGTTAATGGTTACATGCCTATAGACATGATTTCTAGGTGTAGCACTGATTTTAACTTTATAGAGACATGTTTTATTTCCCTTTTTAATCCTATAGGCATGCTTTCTGATTACTGCACTGACTTAATTCCTTATAGGTATGCTTTCTAATTAGTGCACTGACTTAAGTCCTATAGGCATGATTTCTAGGTTTGAAACTGGTTTTAGTTTTATAGACATGGTATCTATTACTAAATTGATTTAAATCCTATAGGCATGATCTCTAGGTGTGAGACTGATTTTTTATCCTATTGGAATGATATCTATTAAACCATGTATGGGCATCAATTACGTAGGTTGCTAGGAAAACGATTAAATCAAACATCAAGGTCCCATAGGCATGATTACTAATGCACATTTGTTGATCTTATGAACATGATTTCTAATATGCAATTTAATGTCAACCCTATAGGTAGGATTTCTATTATGCAAATATAGAACTCACAATTAATACCATCACAAAAGTCCAATAGGCAGGATTTCTAACCATACAGTAGAACTCATATAGTTGTTTTTAAACAAATGAGCAGAATTAACAGTAGAACTAAATCTTATAGGAAGGATTTCTACCCAGTTTAACAAAAGGAAATAAGAAACCCCCAACATTACTAAAATATCCCCAGAATCTGCTTATTACAAAGTTATTGCAGACCAAAATAGCAAATGAATTACATAATAGTAATGGAACACCATAGGGAGCCTTCATTAGGCCCTGATAAACCGGGGAACCAGGCCTTCCAACCATAATAATAGCATAGTATTTCTTCCATAGCACATTAGAACCAGGTTTCCAGTGTGTCAAAGTTCCCAAGGGCCTCAGGGAACCAGGGCAATGCTCACACCAGAATCACACAATCAGAAGATAGCTCACAAGAGACTGGAAAAACCAATTCCCAGTGTGTCAGAGTTCACAGGAGTCTCATGGGAACCCTGCGCAGTGCTCACACTGAGGTAGTTGAGAACCTAAGGGACTAAGAGTGGAGGTTTAAAAAACCAGTATATAAAAGGAAGTGGGGTGGGGGGGGGGGCAAATTCAAAATAGTTTGATTTCAGAAGATACAAGTTTAGAACACAAAATTGCAGGCGGAACTGCATTAAGAAAACAAGCAAGGTTTGCAAAGTTGTTCATGCTCAAACACACAGTTTAAATAAGTTAAAATTTGGAAAAGTCTAGTTAAGCTAGGTATTCATGCTAGCATTAGGACAGCCTGATCAAACCAAACAGTCAGAACCCACATGAATCCAAGACATATTAGAAAGCAAGTTACCAAAGCATATAAACGACAAAACAAGAAGCCTAGTAACAATACAAGTTTCAAAGGTTTAAGACTAATTGACTACTTAACCTTCTGACATTATCCTAAAGATACCCAAATTCATAACAGGTTCAGAATAAAACATAGGAGACAGGTTATGCACATTTCTTAAGAGGATTCATACTATTCAAAATAACCAATCTCAGACTAACAGTATCAACTATAGGACTAAAAGATAATCATAGAAGCATAAAGGCAGAATCATGCTCAAAATAAAGTTCAAACATATTGCTCGAACAATACATATTGTGGAGATATAGAAAATAAAATAGCAAGGGGATAATGACTTACTAGTTAGGTAGGAAAGCAAGAAAATACACCACAGTAGTTAGCCCCAAATCAATTGGCCTTGGCTTTCAGCCGTCCAAGACCAGAAACAAACGAGCAAAGAGAACTAGAGTAAAGAGAATCTATGTTTTCAGTGAGAGAATTGAGAGTTCCAGTCTTCCTAAAGGGGAAAGGGGGAAGGGTTTAAATAGTATTCAATTAGGCGAATAAATAAGGAAAGAAATCAAACATACATAAATAAGGAAAGAAATCATCGCACGCGATCAGTAAAGAAGAAAGAACTTTAAACCCCTAGTTTTAGGTAAACCTCACAAAATTAACAGAAAATAAAGGCAATCAAATATACACTGCATGCGATGAACATATACAAGAAATTATTCAAAAATAAATACCTAATCAAACCAGATCTAGTCCAGATTTAGGGCTTGAAACCCTAATTTAGGGTAGGTAAAAGAAATTGACGAAAATAGGCAGATTTATGGATAAGAGGACGAATATAGACGGGATAACACTTAAAATTAAAGTTTCAACTAATTTTGGTTCGAATCAAAAGAGGATCTGAAAAACTTAACCTTAGGGTTAAGTACGAGTCTGTGAGAGATACGAAAATAACAGTACTCACAAAGAACGGGCGATGAATACAGACGTTATAAACAACGGGTTAAATATTTGAACCCATTTTGATTCAATTCTTACAAGTTCCGATTTCCATATTAGGCTAGCAATAAGGTAATACCAAAAACGGGTAGCCAGTAGGGAGGAGGGGCCAATATGGTAAGGAGATGAGGTGGGAATCTGATCTGAGACGGGATTAGGAGTGATTTTGGGTGAGGTAGGCTTAGAGTTTTGAGAGGAGAGGAGGGGTTTGAGAAGATACAGAGGCGGCGGGTTTGGGTGAATGAGGATTAGGGTTAAGACGGGTGGGTTAATTAAAGGGTAGGTGCGATGTGGACCGTTGATTTTGGAAATCAACGGTCCTGATTCAAAGGGTCTTCTGGTATTTTTAGACGGGTGTAGGGATTGGGCTAACAGGTCCTGGGCTAAAGGTATTGGGCTGGTAAGGGGTGATGGGTTAGTCCGATATTGGGGTTTTAGGGGGCTAGATTTTAAATGCCCAATTTAACAAATAAATAATTTATAAAAAAATGATTAATAAAATAACAAAAATATCACTTGTGTATGAAAATAATTTAAAATAATTATTTAACATTATAAAAATATGAAAAGTCATTTTCTGTATAAATAATGCAATTATGCACATATATAGGCTGTTATTGCAAAATATGCAATATAGCCTAAGGATGCAAATATAGTTATAATAAATAAATCCAAAAATATTTAAATATTAATATGAATATAAATGATGAAAATTAAATGATAAATCATCATAAAAATTATTTTTTATGCAATTAATAATTATTTATATAATAAAAATACAGGAATAAATTGATTAAAAGCCCTTTAAAATTTATAGAAAATTATGAAAAAATACTTGATGATGCTCATGCACTATTTTGATGGTATATATGTATATTTAAAACATATGAGGGAAAAATTGAATATCAACATCGGTCACTATATTGGCCTTCCACGGATGATATAATATGGTGATTTCATAGTCTTTCATCAGCTCTAACCATCTCCGATGCCGCAAATTAATGTCCTTCTGCTTGAACGAGTGCTAGAGACTCCGATGGTTTATATAGACCTCACATGGAACACTGTATAGGTAGTGCTTCCAAATCTTCAGTGCGTGAAAAATGATGGCCAACTATGAACAAGCACATGGTAATTCTTCTCATGAACCTTCAACTACCAGGATGTGTAGGCAATCATACCACTGTCATGCATCAACATCGCGCCAAGTCCAATATGCGACACATAACAATATATGGTTTAAGATCCCAAACTTGTAGGCAACAACACTTGGCTATAGTCAACGCAGTCTTGAGCTTCTGAAAGCTCACCTTAATCTGGTCAGACCACCTGAAAGGAGCACCCAACTGGGTTGATCTAGTCAAAGGTGCAGCAATGGACGAGAAGCCTTCCACAAAATGGTGATAATATTTAGCCATACCAAGGAAACTCTGGATCTCGGTAGCAGAAGACGGTCTGGGCCAATATATCATCAATGAATACTATGAAGAAGGAATCAAGATATGGCCGGAACATGATGTTCATAAAGTGCATAAAGGTTGTTGGACATTGGTCAACCCAAAAGACATCACCAGAAACTCATAGTGACCATAGGAGGTCTTGAATGCCGTCTTTCGAATATCTGAATCCCAGATCTTCAACTGATGATATCCCGACCTCAAATCAATCTTTGAGAAAACTATACCACTCTGAAGCTGAACAAATAAGTCATCAATGCGTAGTAGTGGGTACTTGTTCTTAATAGTAACCTTATTCAGCTGCATATGGTCAATACACATCCTCATAATACTATCCTTCTTCTTCACAAATATAATCGGTGTACCCCAAGGCGAAACACTAGGCCTAATGAAGCCTTTGTCAAGTAGATGCCGCAACTACTCCTTTTACTCCTCCAACTCAATAGATTCCATGAAATACGGTGAAATATAGATGGGTTGAGTTCCTGGTACCAAGTCAATACCAAAATCAATGTCCTTGTCGGGTGGCATGCCCGACAGATCTGCTGGAAATACATCTAGAAAGTCCCTCACTATTGGAACTAACTGAATGGAAGGGGTATCAGCACTAACATCCCTCACAAAAAGAAAAATATGAAAAACATCCCTTCTCAACCATTCGTTGAGCCTTCAAATGTGAAATCACCCTACTAGGAACATAATCTAGGAAGACTCTCCACTTTAACCTTGGCACTTCCGGCATCTCCAATGTCACGGTCTTAGAGTTATAATCAAAGATAGCGTGATATGGATAGCTGATGGACCACGAGGAACCTGACGAGTCATCTGAGTGGGTCTGAAAGGACGACCCCTATTGTGATGTCACTGGCCTCCAGATGAAGTACCACTAAAACCACCTAACCCACGAGGCCTCTTTCCCTCTCACTCCTTGCGCTCAATCCTACGAACCTACTCCAATGCCTAGCAATCTTGACCACCTGGTCAAATCTAGTATCCGTCTCGATCTCTCGAGTCAAAACTTTAATGTAGACCATAGTTGAGGCCGTCAATGAACCTCCTAACCCTCTCCCTCTCAGTGGGAACCAACTATATAACATGTCGAGTCAAATTGCGAATCTTATCTCATACTGAGTTATAGTCATATCTCCTTGGAGTACCTGCTCAAACGCCCTATGTTACTCCTCTCTGTGAGTCTGTGGCACAAACTGCTCTAAGAAGAGAGCTGAGAACTCATGCCATGTAAGTGGTGTTGCGCCAGCTGGACTGGCTAACTCATAATCTCACCACCATCTCTAGGATGTCCTGTCAGCTAAAAGGTAGTGAAAAAAACTCCACTAATATCTACAATACCCGCAGTGCAAAGAATCTAATGAAACTTGTCTAGAAAATCCTAAGAATCCTCTAACTCTGTCCCGCGAAACTCGGGCATATCAAGCTTCCTAAACTTCTCAACCTCATTTGCTCTGCATCAGAAATATGTAGACCAACCTTGGCTCTAGCAGAAAAAACTTGCTAAATGATTAACAGCCCTGGTGTCTGATGACCCTGAGCTAGCTGCTCTGGAGTACGGATAGCAGGAGATTGCGGTCCTCCCCCAGTCTGTGAGGTAGCTGGTGCAGCTAGAATTGAAACCGCCTAAGACAAACTCGTACACACAAAAAATCTGAGCCAAAGAATTTTGAAGACTAGGTATCACAATGGTTACCATTGGTATCTAGGTTGGTCCCACTTCTCAACAGTATCTGGTACCTGCTCCTCCACTGGAGAAATGGTGGCTCCATATATGCTACCTCACGGAAGTCGAGCCCCAACTCGGTGTCTACCTCAAACTTGGCCTCTCGCGGCCCTGACTGGTGGTACTGGTGCCTGATCAACTGATTGTGTCCTCACCTTCTGTGAGAGAATAGAAGAATAGAGGTTCAAATTTCAAAATTAACAAATCTGCACGACAAGAATGCAAGAAAGTGAAGTTTCCTAATAGTTCGGTAGCCTCTTGAAGATAAGAACAGACATATTCGTACCAATCCGCAAGACTCTGCTAAACTTGCTCATGACTCGTGAAACCTAAGCAACCTAGTACTCTTATACCAACTTGTCACGACCCAACTCCCACCGAAGCCGCAACGGTGACTAACACTACTTTCTAGGTAAGCCAACAGTCACATAAAAACTATGAATTTGAATAATATGGCTACCAAGTGACACGGTAGTAAACACAAATGGTGGTTACTACAAGAAGTGGAAGAGGTGGGAATGTACCCACCTCAAGTCAAAGGCAACTTGTGGATGATGAGCAAGTGGTACAAGAAGAAGAGGTCCAAGAGAATTTGGTGCAATCAGATGATGAATTTCGGATTGATATTGATGATAGTGTGGAAGATACTCATGAGGAGGTGAATCCATCTAGGGATCACATTATTGACATACCGGAGCCGGTAGTGCAAAAGGCTAAGGCACAATTGTCTAAGCCTCCACCTCCACACCCTCAAAGACTTTCCAAGCAAAATGGCGAGAATCAATTCAAGAAGTTCTTATAAATGATGAAGAGTCTCTCAATCAATGTGCCATTAGTTGAAGCTTCAAAAAAACTGCTCGTCTATGAAAAGTTTATGAAGGATCTCGTGACAAAGAAGCGGTCAATGAATTTTGAAACCATTAGAGTCACTCATCAAGTGGGTGAAATTCAATGGCTCCTAAGTTGGAGGATCCCGGTGCTTTCATGATTCCTTGTACAATTAGAAGTGCCGAGTTTGCTAATTCTCTTTGTGATCTTGGGACAAGTATTTGATGCCATATTGAGTCTTCAAGACCTTGGGAATTGGGAAACCAAGACCCACCTCTATGATATTGCAAATGGCCGATTGTACTATGGAGAGACTTATGGGAGTGATTGAAGATGTCTTGGTTCGTTTTGATAAATTCATTCTTCTAACGGATTTTGTCATTCTTGATTGTGAAATTCATTATGAGGTGTAAATTATTCTTGGGAGATATTTCCTTGCTACGGGGAAGTCTTTTTATGATGTTGAAGTCGGAGAACTTACATTCCGGGTTGGTGATGAAAAAGTGGTCTTCTATGTGTGTAAGTCCATGTAGAAACCAAATAGCAATGAGATGTGCTCTTTTGTGGACTTGGTGACCGATGTTATTGTTGATGAATCAAGTGCTATGATCAATGTTGGTGATATGTTGGAGGTCGTCTTGCTCAACTTTGATGATGACGATATGGATGGCTTCATGGAATGTGTGAACTCTTTGAAAGGAATGGGGTCGTACGACTATGCACTCTGAAAATTGTCCTTAGATCTTGAAAATAGGACAACTCCTCCTACAAAGCCTTCTATTGAAGAGCCTCCTACCTTGGAGTTGAAGCCATTGCCTCCACATCTGCGGTATGAATTTCTTGGTCCTTGTTTTATTTTACCGGTTATTCTTTCCTTTTGTTTGACTAACGTGCAGGTAGATTCCACTTTGGCGGTGCTACGAAAGAGGAAGAAGGATATTGGGTGGACTTTGGCAGATATTCGGGGGATAAGCCTCGCATTTTGCATGGATAAGATCAACTTGGAGGAAGGTGCCAAACAATCTATTGAACATCAAAGGAGACTCAATGAGTCTATTCAAGAAGTTTTCAAGAAGGAGTTATCAAGTGGTTGGATGCCGGGGTTGTCTACCCCATCTCCGATATTTTGTGGACTTCTCCGGTTCAATGTGTCCCAAAGAAGGGGGCATGACGGTGGTCACCAATGACAAGAATGAGTTGATTCCTACAAGAATGGTGACCGGATGGAGGGTGTGTATGGACTATCGCAAGCTCAACAAACTCACAAGAAAGGATCATTTTCCACTTCCTTTCTTAGATCAAATGCTTGATACATTGGCCCACCGTGCTTACCCAATGAGCAACTCTTGGCTATTTCAATGAAAGAGGTTCCATGGTTTGCGGATCTAGCAAATTTCCTTGTGTGTGGAATCATATGGGATGAGTTCTCTTCAAACCAAAGGAAGAAGCTCAAACAGGATTGTCAAGATTATTATTGGGATGAACCATACCTCTTCCGGATTTGTACGGATGGGGTTATTAAAAGATGTGTACCGGAAGAAGAGCAAGTTGAAATTCTTGGAGCTTGTCATTCTTCGCCATATGGTAGTCATCATGGTGGAGAAATAACGGCGGGCAAAGTACTAAGTTGCAATTTATATTGACACACTCTTTATAAGGATGCTAGTGAGCTAGTGAAAAGATGTGATGAATGTCAACGTGCCGGTGGAATCTCAAAGAAAAATGAAATGCCTCTCACTACCATTTTGGAGATTGATATTTTTGATGTGTGGGGTATTAACTTCATGGGTCCTTTGAGATTTCTTGTGTCTTGGTCACATTGGATTATGTGTCCAAATGGGTTGAGTTCGTTGCTCTACCCAACAATGAGGCAAGAAGTGTGGTGGCATTCTTGAAGAATAATATTTTCACAAGGTTTGGTACTCCACGGGCAATTATAAGCGATGAGGGGTCACATTTTTGCAACAAGGCTTTCGACACTTTACTTAGCAAGTATGGTGTTACTCATAAAGGCATGAATCCCTATCAACACAAGATAGCTGTCAAGTGGAAGTTTCTAACCGGGAGATAAAGAGTATTTTGTCCAAAATAGTGAATGTTAATCGGATGGATTGGGTCAAGAAGCTTAATGATTCACTATGGGCTTATCGGACAACTTACAAAACACCTATCGGAATGTCACCATACCGGTTGGTATTCGGGAAAGCTTGTCACCTTTTGGTAGAACTTGAGCACAAGGCCATGTGGGCTCTAAATAAGTTGAATCTTGATTGGAATGTAGCCGCTAACTTGTGGGTTGCACATTTGAATGAATTGGATGAGTTATGGTACCATGCTTATGCAAGTTCGTCCTTGTAAAAAGAAAAGATGAAATATCTTCATGACAAATACATTCGGAACAAAGATTTCAAGGTGGGCGATCTTGTATGGTTGTTTAACTCAAGGTTGAGGATTTTTCACGGTAAGCTAAAGTCTAAATGGAGTGGTCCTTTTGAAATTGTGGGTGCGACACCTTTTGGTGCATTGGACTTGAAGAATAAAAACAATGAAATATTCCAAGTCAATGGTCACCGGGTGAAGCATTACTTAGGAAAAGTTGGAGATAGCCACGCCGTGGCGGTCATTAATTTCAATTAATGGTATTTTACGTCGTGTCGCGACGTTAAATCAGGTGCTTCTTGGGAGGCAACCCATGTTTCTTTTCTTTTTCCTTTGGTAGCTAGGTGTGATTTTTGTTCCAACTTGATTTGAAGTGTGCTACGGGACTAAGTGTGACTTACAGGAACTGTGGACAAAAATGTGGCTAAGTGTTGAAAGAAGTGCGGACCAGCAGTTGATTTGTGCGGACCGCACAATTTGGAATTTTGTGGCAAAAGAGCAATGCGGTCGCACAATTATCTTGTGACCGCACAAAAAATAAATGAAAAATACAAGCTCTCTAAAGTTTGACCTATCAGAGAATAGGTCGATGTGCGACCGCAAGGGAAATCTGCAACCGCAGATGAGATACATGGCCGCACATAAAATTGTGTGGACCGCAGATGAGATGCTAAAGATAATGCCCCAGGTAACAGAGTGCGCACCGCACATGAAAATGCGCGGCCGCACTCGACCGTATTCCCCTTTCATAGACCACAAGTATAAATATAAGGGCAGGGGCAAGGGTTAAGTACAAAAATAGCACTCTCTTGAAATTCTTGGTGAATCTATCTTTCCACACACACATTTGTTCAGTCACTCATCACACTCATTCATCTGGTATGCTTTAAATTCTTGTTAATCTTTTTCTTTTAATTTGTAGAGTTTTAGTCATTTTTAGGCCATTTTCAATAGAATTCAATTATGCATTCATGTAGGGGTAAATCTGTAATGGGTTAACTAATATGTGCTCTATGGGGACTGGGTCAACATATTTTCATGCCTCTATGTTGTTTCTATGCTAAAATTTGTAAAAAATGCAAAACCTAGATAGAAAAAGCTGGATTGTTCGTAGTTTTTGAATTCTGCGGCCGCACCTAAAATTGTGCTCTCCACAGATTGTGATTTTAGGGAAACATAGTGAAAGAAGGGATCTGCGGCAAAAAGATAAAACGTGCGGACCGCAGATTTTCGATCACGACTGCAAAACAACCCTTTTACTATTATAAGAAAGTCTACACTTTTTGACTCAAATGTGCGACCGCAGGTCTAGTTGTGCGGACAAACTGGATGTGGGCACATGTCAACTAATTCTCTGTCATCAGAGAGTTAGAACTTTTGGGGAATTAGAAGTGCGGCTGCAAGTGAAATTGTGCGGACCACACTTCACTTTTGCGGATGCAGGATAAAATTGTGTGGTCCGCAAGTCTATATCTACAGCCGCAAGAAGATTGTGCGGACCGCAGATCTGGTTTCCTGCAAGCGTGCTTTGACTGTGTACCCTCATTGTGTCTTCTGGTTTATATTTTACTTGCATGTCTCCTAGGCCTGGAAAATGGAAAGTAGAGAGGAAGAGTTTAGAGTCCAACATGACCTACATGATACAGCAAGAGTCCTTCATGAGTGAAGTCAATTCCTGAAGCTCAAATATCACATTAGAACTATATGTGCATGCTTGTCGCCTTGTTGATAATACATGAGTAGTGTGGGTGATTGTTGTCCCAACTGATATGTGGATGGTTCACCTTTGACTGGCTGAAATGACCCTTAAACTTTTAGAGGTGGGAACTAATTTATTCGCTTGAGGACGCGCAAAGACTTAAGTTTGGGGAGTTGATAAGTCGGGATTTTGACTGCTTATTAGCACCTTTTAGCTTTTGTTTTAGTCTGAAAGTATTGAATTGTGTTCTTGAAATTAATAAAATTGTGCAAACTTGCATGAATGTTGGATGTTTGGTCTCCCATATGAAATCTGACTCAAAAAGAAGTGTTCTGAAGCACAAGGCAATAAAGGGTGCAAAAGCACAAATGTTCGGTCTGCAGAAGGAACCACAGAAGAAATTGCGAACCGCATAATTCCATCTGCAGCCACAAACCAAGAATAAAAATCTAACAGAACTTTCAGCAATGTGCGGACCGCACATGAATTGTGCAGCCGCAAAACTGGGCTAAGATTCAAAGATCAGAGAGCATGCAAAAAGACCAAGTTCAGGAGCCTTTGTGAATCGCGGACCGCACAAGAATTGTGCGGCCGCAAAAAATTGCCACGTGGCCGCAGTCCAAAAATGTGCGATTGCAAAAGATTGCCTCGCTGTTGTAGTTCAGAAATGTGCGGCCGCATGACTCCTTCCTGCCAGTTGAAGAAATCTGCAGACCGCACACGGAATTGTGCGGCCGCATAACCTCCCGAGGGGCATTTTTTTTGTAATTTTTGGCCATGTATAATTAGATGAATTTCACAAAATTAGGTCAAGTTTGAATGACTGAAGTTGTTGTAGCCATTTTTCTTTACTATTTTAGGAAGTTTTACATTATTTTGGTGTTTTAACATTATATCTCATCATTTTAATCTTTCATTATGATTTTAATTAGCTTTTCTTCTCTACTTTCTTTAATTTTCATTATGAGTAGCTAGATTTTTACTAGGATTGTAACTCAACCCTAGTGTGTAAACCTTATGGGTATCTAGTGCTTGTTTATGATTGGGTGTTGATTATTTAGCTTAGTTCATGCTTCAATTTTAGAATTAATGATTGAAAACATCGGTTCGTGCATATTTGACTTAGTCACTACTTGAGAAAGAGGGACCTAGTCTAGTTAACTTAGGTAAAAAGGAATTGGGTTAATTGAGAGATTGATTAACCTAATTAAAGGGTTCAAACTAGAGATGGTAATAACCCGACTTTGAGCTCTTATCAACTATATTGGTTGATACCCATTGGACTTGAGAAAGCCAAATTGGGCAAAAATCACTCTCTGACCGAGAGGTATTGAGTGGGTAACGTAGAGTTGAGAGCTATAAGACACCCAATCAATAAAACAAGCATAAACATCTTTATCCCATTAGGCAAACACCTAGGTTTTGGCCACAACCCTAGGCCTTTAATCCAATTGAAAAAAAAACCTCAAAAATATTTATTTATAATCTATTTTCTTTATCTTGCATTCATTAGAGTAACACTAGAAATAGAAAATAAAACTTTGTTGGAAAGTGCAATCTTAGATAACCCATTTGCTTGCTTAAATTATACTCCTAACTCCCATTATAATTCCCAGTGGATTTGACCTCGATTCTTACTTGGGTAATTATTATTGCGTACGACTGTGCCATATCTCTTATTGAGGTGTGGTGTGGAAGTGATCAAAAGTGCATTATCAAACTTTATATTTTACTTTAGATTCTTTTGTTGCTCCTTTCTGGAAAAGCGTGTACTGGTATAACACTTGTAGGGATTTAGATAACGGTTGAGTCAAAGTTTGAAAAAAAAATCAACTAAAACTGAAGTTAAAAATAAGTCCGTGGAAGTTGAAGTTGTGTTTGAAAATATTTGTAATATTAAAAATTTGTGAGTTAAACCAGAAAAAGGAATGATTGAAAATAGAAAATTGTAAGTTTTTTTATATCACAAATAATTTAAACTTAAAAGAAAAACTGTGAATATAGGGAGAATTACATTCCTTATCACTTGGATCAATAGCCATCAAAAAATGGCCCACATTTGAAGCTCTTACCCAGTTTGGCTCAGGTTGTATATAATGTGAAAATTACTTTTCACTCATTAGCCCACTCCTTTTAAATTTTTTATTCTTTTCTCTGTTCTTCTTCTCTCCACGCGTCCCAATTTTGCATCCCAAACTTTCTCCATCATTGTTATTCTCCATCAACATTCCTATAGATTCAAAGCCAATAATCACTATTTGGATGAAGAAGAAAAAAATAATACATATAAGAATCAGTTTTTTGTAGTCATATGAAGATCACTTCCTTCAATGGAGTGGAAAGAATTGTGTTTCCACTAAAGAGGTTCATTTGGTAGGTTGTTCGATCACCAAACTAGAAAGAAGGCATTCGCATGGTCTCAGTCTTATCCTCATTCTACGTGTAATTCTAATTCCAGTGGTTGATTAAAAACTTAGAAAATAGAAGTCACCATTAAAGGTGTTTCAAAGCTTTGATTTCAAAAATTGCGTTTTTTGATTTGTTAGTTGTTTGGATTGGGTGTTGTCCCAATTGATTGGAATCATCAAGAGGAGTTCAAAACTTAAATTTGAAGTAATTTGGAATAGATTTAAGCTAGATTTGTGTTAAATTTCATAAGACCACCAAGAAAGAAGAAGAACAGTGAAGTTCCATTGATAGGATTCATTTGTATAATAATGTATAAAATTGTATAAATAGTATATAATAGTGTATAAACAACTCCCATACACAATAATACATTATTTACATGTATTTGGTAAATTTCTCACATATTCTTCTTCTTCTACACAAATATATAAAGGTATCACGAACATTTTTTTTATCGTGCTTATACATCTTTATACACTTTTATACAACTATATATATAATGTACCTCTTTGTATAAAAGTGTATAATGTCGTATAAAAGTGTATAAACATCTCCGACGCACTTCTTATACGATTTCACCAGCAATTCTTGTTCAAAACTAGTCCAAAACTCCTTCAAATGACTTCAAACTTTGTATACAACCTACTTAGACTATTTCTAATAAATTCAAACACTACCCACTCCAAATTTCTCACAAAATCATATTTAAAATTTAACAAGTTAGTTTCATTCTTGCACCAATTCTGGCTGGAGTTTCGTCCTTGGTTTGTCTTGCTGCAGTTTCATAAAATTGTGATTAATAATAACAGATAATTAAATAGAAGAAGAAAGAAAAATACATTTGGACGAAGTGATTATGGGCTCTAATTCACAAGTCAGTACCAGATGTAAATCGTGACCTTCACCCTCAAAGACCGGAAGATCCGGAGAATCAAAAGAAAAGAAGAAAAATCAGATATGAATTTATTGATATTTGGCTACATATTTACAAATTTGTAACTTGGCTTAAATACTACAAGGTCACTTATGAAGTGATCTATTGCGTAATTCTTCCGTGAATATATCCAACATCGTCATGGTTATAATTGCTAATAGTTTGAAAATCATTTCCTCTATATTCCTGATGTGATAGTAATTCTAGTTCGATCAACTTTTAGATTCTCTTTGAATTCTATCAAATTCGTTTTCCACTTTACAGTGAACAATTCATATATAATACTTAAGAAAAGTTAGGGAGCGAGCTAGGTGATCTACCAACAAGTTCGCACACAAGGGGCAACAGGCAAAGTTGGTCAAAGTTTAATTCAGGAGAACATTCGTTGAACATATATAACCAAACTATTATAGTCGTAACCTCTTTGAATACTACAAATTCTTTACCGCAAATTCTGTTACAAATGCACATAAATATTATGCATTAGGGGGAAAAAGAGAGAAATAAGTTAGGTCAAGAGTCAATTCCTTTCATGACCATAACCCAAAGACTTCTGTATATAGAAACTAAACCTATTATGTGCACACATTTACATAGTTATCGACAAGATCAAGAACAAAATAAAATTAGACCATGTAAAAGGTCTCTTCCTCAAAACAACTCCATTGTTTATAGAAGTATCTGATTCTGAAAGAGCTTGATCGTTAAAATTAGGGTTTGAACCGTAAAGAGCTTGAATTCCCTTAATATCATCCATTTTCAAATCGACCTTTTTTTCTCTTGGTTTTAAACTAGGGAACATCACTGCTTCTTGAACTGAAGTATGAGCCAGCCCTAACAAATGTCCAATTTCATGTGTAGCTACTGATTCCAAATCAATAGCCTCATCTGATTTCTCTCTATCAAAGTCTACTGCCCATGTCTCCGCGGCATCAAGGTGGAATCTCCCGGTTTCCGGCGAAAACGCATGAGCTAAAACACCAAGAACTCCATCAAATGGCTCTCCATCCCCATGATCACCTTTGTAAAACCCTATTTTGATATCTGCAAATCCGTAGTCGTTGCTTTCCGAGAATGTAACTGGTATTACCTGTTGAGACATAACATTATTAAATACTAAGTACAAGTATGCTCTCTTACAGATTAATATTTTATATGAGATAGACACAACTCAACATGGTATAAGAGTAGGCACCAACTCCAGGTTCAAATCCCCCGGCTACCAAAATAAATCTAAGAAATATATATTGTCACGTGTTTGGGACAAGAAAATAGATTAGATCCATACGTGAGGGGACGTGTTGAGACGTAACTTAATTTAGGTAATCTACACAAGAGGGCACGTGTTGAGACATAACATATGAAGCATTTAAAAATGTTTTTTCTCTAACTATCTTCGACATGCTATCTATCTCATTCTCAAGCGACTAAGTATATGTACATTGTAAAAATATACTGTCAAAGTAATTTAACCAGTTATAGCAGGTTATTTCTACGTTACCATATTAAGTTTAATACATAGAGTTACTTACTATTGTAAGTCATCTTAACCTAATAATATTAAAAAAATTACAACATGCTCAGAAAATAAACTCATCTTACCGATGCCCAATGGCTAAAAGCACGTCGAAAAGAATCCTTCATCTCCGACTTGCTCAAAGAAGTTATCATATTCTCCGGCGAGAATGCGTACGTTAAAGTTATAGGTATACTTCTTGACCATCTCGGCCGGCCGGAGAAAAATGCGTAATGTCTCTTTGCATGCATGAATTTTGGGGCAGAATCGGATACGCCGCACCTAGGTGAAATAATCTGAGAAACTGTATTTTCATCAAGTTTTCCAGTGACTGAAAGACCTAACTTTTCTTGATATTTAATCAAGGCATGCTCCAAGTGATCATCAAATAAATCAGTAAAATTCAAGTTGTCCATCTTCAAGTACCCGAATCGATGAAAATATTTCTTGAGCTCAGAAATCCCATTGATTTTGTTGCCTCTAGTGGCATCCACAAATTTCCCAAATTCATGCCATGTATAACTTTGAATTTTATGATAATTTATGGGGTTTATAGGCTTAGTGGAAAAAAATGGTGATTTTCTAGTAGAAAGACATGGAGAGAAGAAGAGAAAGGAGACAAGGAGAAAGAAAGAAGAGAAGAAAGACATATTGAATTGTGAGATATTGGTGAATATGCTTGGTTATAAAGGAAACGACAAAACTGTTATTCTGAAGTGGATGTGTAATTAATTAGTAATTGCGAGACATATTGAATTGTGACGGCCGTGTAATTCCGTTGATTTGGCAAAGTGTTTCTGAGTCGAGAGTTCCCGGAAACAATCTCTTTACTAGTCGGGTAGGGATAAAATCTACGTACATTCTATCTTTTTTAAATTTTATTGATAGAATTTTATTGGGTTATTGTTAATCTTCCTTCTTGCTTTTCTAGTTGTTTTTCTCCTTTTTCTTTTTTCTTTTTTCAAAGGTTTGATTCTGACTACTAAGGATAAGGAGAATTAGTTGGTGAATCACTGTTTTCATTCTTTTTAAGTTATATACAGAAAAAGTATAAAGATTATTTTGTACTGTTAGTGAAATTTAACTTGTGATAGTAAGTTACTAATTAATATTTATTATAGAAACTTACCAGTAATTATTTTAGGATTAAACTTATATATGTTGACAATATGCAGAACTTTAAAAGATTGGTATATTTTCACCTATTATAACACGATAACTACCTTTTTTCATGTTACTAATTATTATATTAGTACTTATTATGAAATAATGTTACTTATAGTTTCCCTTTAGGTGATGTGATAGTTAACTTATAATTGAACTTGTTGTACAAATATCTTTTAGATTATCAATGCATAAAACTTACTCCTTTCATTCCGGTTTACGTAAATCTTTTTTTTTTTGTCCGTTCCAAAACAAATGATCATTTTCTAAATTTGAAAATGATTTAAGTTAAACTTACAATTCTACCCTTAATGAGAAGCTTTTATGACCACATAAATATTCTGGACCCCTTTTTGATTTGTTTAGGATCACAAATTCTAAATTTTTTATTTTTTCGCAAACTTCGTGTCCAATTAAACAAGTTCACGTAAATTGAAATGGAGGGGTAGATACTTTCCGAATTGGTAGTTACCACTTTTGCTCATTCTTCTCATTTCCAGTCGGTGTTAAATCGCTGAATAGACTAATTAATTTCTAAAAGTAAATTAAATAAATGGGGAGCAATGTTCTAGCAAACTGACTAGTCACTACTTCTAACACATATCATGTTCTTTGTTTCTGAACATGAAGAATTTGAGGTGTGGACTGTGTCAGAAGCAAGAGAGCTCAGAATTTGGTAAGGTATGGCCAGAATAGAGTTACTATTGTGAATGGATTTGTTTGTTTGGTTTTCAAGTAAAAAAGAAAGTGGCTAACTGTTAGAACCAAACTGGATACACCAGTACTAGAAGGTAGTTATGATTATGATTGCTAAAGAGTCAGAAAAGATAGGTCGTTTGAGACGTGTAAGAGACTCAAAAGCAACTTATGAAAGGAAGCAAAACTGTCCTTTTCTAGTCTTACTATTTTCGCTTATATTTACCTAATCAAATTAGGGAAAAGGTCATAAATTTATCCCTCTACTTTTTGAGTATGGTTTATATGCTATTATACTATTATGTCAAATTTATACCTTCCGTTATACTAACCGGCTAAATTTATCCTTACCATCAGCAAACTTTTAAAAATTATCGCTCGTGACCAGAATCTCCCAATTTATTTTAGTTAAGTCATTTATTCTTCTTCTTGATCCATTATTTTCAAAAGAATTGGATATTTTCTGCTTTCTTATTTGAAAAAAGAAATAAGAGAAAGAAATATTAAAATAATACATCAGTTAGTAACCAAAGAATAAATAATAAATTGAAGAATTTAAATTACCTAGCTTGTCTAAATTCTAAGGGGTCGTTTGGTTGGAATACGATTTATACCGGTATAAGTTATGCCGGTATAAGTTATATTGGGATAAGTTATGTTGGGATTGTTATTTATTCATTGTTTGGCATGTTATATTAAGAATGACAATTCCATAATTTCTAAAAAGAAGGTATAAGTTATACCGGCTGCTAATTACCCCACCTTCTATAAGGTATGAGTTATCCCAGTGTTAAAATTAACATGAGGATAACTTATACCTAGTTTGCTAACCAAACAGGGTATTAAGGTGGTATTAAATTTTTATGTCACCCTTATACCTTCTTATACCTCATACCAAACGACCCCTAAAAGTATTTACAACACTCCGGTTTTAATGAATTCATTCCACCAAAGATATGGAGACTTTGCAAGTATTAGTGATAGAAGTTGAAGTTCCTTGGAGACTTTGCATTGTCGAGTTCAACTTTACTTTAATCAAATGTCTACGCATTGTGCATTCTTAAGTTAGTCAATTGGACTCTATACAAACTAGACAATTACAAAATATATTCGAATATACATGTACATGTATGATGAGCAACCGCATATAATACATTTGATTAACACTGATGATGAGCAACCGCATATAATACACATATGATGAGCAATCGCATATAATAGACCCACTGAATTTTGCGGTGTGGATATGGTCGAAAAATTATAAAAAAATTAAATCAATTCCAAACCCATTATCAAAAGAAGAGAAGTCGGGGAAATGGTGAATAAAAATATTCATGAATAATTTATAAAGTTTAAATCTTTCGCATTCACATTAATAGTAATTTCTAAAAATAGTGGATCAAGAAGAAGAACAAGTGATTTAAATAAAAGGGATTTGGGAGATTTTGGGTTACCTAACGGATTGAGGAGCAATTTTTGAAAGTTTGATGATACTAGGGATAAATTTGGTCGCATAGTATAATGGTAGGGATAAATTTGGTCGAATAGTATAACGGAGGTTAAAAGTAGATAATATTCAAAAGTATATGGGTAAATTTGAAATTTTCCCATCAAGTTATTTAAAAGATAATTATAAATAACTTTATATATAATTAAACTTGTTAATCGAGTCGGGCTGGCCCGTTCACAGACCGGTTCGGCCCGATTCAGCCTGGGTCAGCTCGGTACTGTAGGGGTTGGGGACGGGTTGGAGAGGGTTGGACAGAGAAGCGGGCTAGGCTGGACATTTTTTGGTAACTGGTGCACCGAAACCTGGTTAGCCCGGTTACCCGTTACCGAATTTTTACCGGGCTACAGCCCGGTCTAATTCAGTTATCGTTAGAAAAAAAATTAAATTTCTGGACAGTTTCCAACGGTCAAATTCAAAAATGACCGTTGGGCAACAGTCATTTTTTGCAGAAATGGTCATTTCGGCCTACCCCCTTAAGAAAATATCCCCACCCCCTAATAATTGATAAATTATAATTTTAATATTTTAAAAAATATATGTTGACCCATGTCACTGCATAGTTTTGAAGATTGACAAAAGGCTGACCAGTTAAACTAGGTCCATCAGAGCACACATCATGGACTGACTAGCTGGCACATGAACCGTATATTCTTAGGAGATGTTTTGAATATGAAATATCAATGAACCAAGAGATTGTCACCTAATGAGAAAAGGTTGCAAACTGATCTGATTAATTGAAGTCGAATTCAGCAAGGAAAGTAACAAAAGAAAGGAAGTTGAGTTTGGTTCGAATTGGTTCACCCAGGTAGAGTTGAACTAGAATTGGAAGACAAGCTCAACGACTGACTCTATAAAGACTTGATGTATTTCTGCTGAAATTCAACACGTACAAAGCTGAAGTGAATCAAAGTCTAAAAGCAAAATTCCCAGTGTTATTTTTGCTAGCATAATCATTGTGTGATGCAAAGGCTACAGTTCAACTAGAAGAACCAGTTCCATCTGATTGATTATTGAGTCTAGTTGATTGTAGTAGGAGTTTTTAATATTGTATCTTTCAGCTTTCATAGAAGCAATTGTAATATGTACGTATTGATCAAGTTAGAGGTAACTTGAGATGTGTAGAAATTAGCTAGGGGCTAGTTACTACAAAGGGATTAGAGTTAAACCTTAGGATTACAAAAGAGTTTATTTTGTAAGTCCGCTTGGCTCAGAATTTTTAGTGAAGAGTTGAGAAAATCCTACTGAGGAATAGGTCGTGGGTTTTTTACCTTTTGAGCCAGGTGTTTTTCACGTAAAAATCTCTGTGTTTTTACTTTACTGCTTTTTATTATTCCGCAACAGTAGTAGCTGGAACACCAAGAAGAACCAGGTTTTTCTACTGAGACAGCACTCGAAAATTGGGTACCACACAAAGTAACATATCTTCTTGTGTGGTA